>VWZX01007597.1:473472-648829 GCA_013399015.1 Galbula dea
TGTGATTTCTCTCTTGCCCCAACCTAGGGGTTAGGAAAGTAGGAAACCCACATTCAGTTCCTATCCTTGTGAAGAATTCAAACATACTTCTAGTCATTTGACTATAGGTTTTTCTGAGGATGCTTTGTCACTCCTCATGAAGCTGCACCACTGTGCAGGAATAATGTTTGAATTCCCTGAGAGCAGAAGAGGCAAGTGAAATCATGACTCCCCAGGCTAACCATGAGGCAGCTTCTTTGGAAGTTAAAGGAGGTAGGCTCCAGTCTTTCCTACTGTTTTGAGCTTTAGCTCATGCCTGTTTCATGTCATGGCCTCATTCTTTCAGATAAACTGGTGCATTTTGGTATTTTGAACAAGAAACTACAGTCTGGTACCTACCTACTGAGTGCATGCTCATGGTGTTCTGCCCATGCAGGGATTCTGTTCTGTGTATGTCCATGAAGGAAGCTGAGGTTTCTCATCTGTTTCCAGTTGTATGGATGGGATCTATGAGGCTGACCCAGTAGCAGGAAAACTCCTCTTTTTGTCAAGCTTTTTTTCCCCCCTCATCCTATTTCACAGTGTCATCTTTTATTAAGATCACATTAGTGCTTCTGGAGCAGCCATATTTTATCAGGATCTCTCAAAAGAAGATGAGTCAGACCAGCTGATTTGGTTTTGTTAAGTTCATTTCTGATCTGCTGAGTTTAGTTCAGATATGGACACATCTTCGCCAAATGATTTGTAATCTAACATAGATGCTGGCACAGGCACTGATCATGGTTACACTGGTGTAAATCTGGGGGCATGGCAATGGAGCACTGCCAAGGCCATATGAAAATTTCACTTTCAGTGTGGCTAGAACTGCTATCTTCTCAGGAGGCAGGCTGCCATGGTGGGATGAGCTAATGTACCACTTCTCAATAACTCTGCAGTTCTCTTTTGGTTGGAGAATATCCCAGGTGACACAGTACAACCGAAGTCAGACAGGGCCAAAAGGCTGCTTTACCTAGCCTGAGGCTGACTGGATCACTAGTTCACATAAGTGTGGACTGACAGGGATAAGCTGGAAGGATTTAATCAGTAAAGAGGGAAAAATAAAATTTGTATGAATGGCAAGAACCATGACTTGTTAATGTATTTATCACCTGGCTGTTTCCCAGAGTCATACATTAAAACAAAGAAGAAATGAACAGCATCCAACCTGTCCAAACTGAAGAATTAGCACACACTGTAAAGCCTGCACTGGGGAAAGGCAAATGGATGCTGTCATGGCTTTTCCCAGAAATAGGACTTCTGTGTAATTCCCCCCAGTTCAGGTGTGTGCCCCAACATTCTGCTAGAAATGCTAAATGACTTTCTGATTACAGCCACCTAAGTACTCTGATATACCAATATTCTGATTCATTTTCTGGTTTTGGTCCATGCAATGCAACTTCAAAATGTTCCTATCAGCTGATAGTAGCTTAGCTTTCCTGGAGAGTCAGAATGGATAATTTGCGCTCTATATCCAGTGTAAACCTCTGTATTGTTTTTGTACTTCGTAGGTCTGAAGGCTTCTTGGCATCTCTCACTTAACTGAAGCCAGAGCACATGATACAAAATCCTTTTACTATGTACTTCATGATAAATCAGTGATAAACATGGGGTAAATTGACCCTGGATCATGACAAAGCTGGGCTGGTGGGAATGGCTGCCTGATGTGAACATTGATACCTCTGTAATTATTGATTAATCACAGACTCTTCAGAGTTGGAAGGGACCTTAAAGAACATCTAGTTCCAACCCCCCTGCCTGGTGGCAACACCTTCCACTAGATGAGGTTGCCCAGAGCCCCATCCAGCCTGGCCTTAAAAACTTCCATTTATGGGACACTCCACTCTTTGATCAGTTCTTTTCCTACCATTTCCATGTTTACTTGGTTGATTAATATTGCCTGTGCTCTAACTTGTGAGCTCTGTGGGTCAGCAATTCACTTGGTGTAACTTTGTAGTGGTATCTTGTACTCACCTAAGAGTCCTCAGAAACCTGCCAAGAATCACAGTGAGGTGTGGGGTTGCAGTCTTTGTGCAGCTAAAAAGCCTGTCAACCTTCATGCCATTGAATAGATGCTGTGGTTTTGCCATCTTATCCTGATTCTGGGAATCAAGGTTTGATTTCTCCAATAGTTTACAAATGTTTGGTCCTTTAGTCCTAGTTTTAACAAATAAAACTCACTGTTAAAATACAGAGCACATTTTACTGCCAGGAGTAATAGTCTGAGATGAAGCCAATGTTATGGAGGAATGGGGTCTACCAAGCCTCCAGGCTCTACATGAGACCTTTTGGGACTGCCATCCTGAAGGACCCCATTGTAGCACCTTGCCAGGTAAGCCACACAGCTCTGGAGTGTGGAGAGTGGACCTCTGGCTTCCTCCTGTTCCCAAATGAAAACCCAAAGCCTTGTCTACACTTTACTCTTGCCTTAGTAAAAGTTGCTTTTTTTGTGACAGCACAAAACAAAGCTTTTTAAAAGACTCTCAGGCAACTTGAAAGCCTCTGGGTATAAGCAGATACCTGCCTGAAGCTCCCTGTGGACTTGGGACTTTGAAGGGTAGTTCAGCACTGTTGGGTGATGGGGAAGAGGTTGTGCTTGACTTTTCCCAATAGGAACAACACTTAATGGGCTTGTGCTCAAGCAGCAACTCAAAATCTGACCCAGGTATGCCACAGGGTAGGTTTGTCAGCAGGAGGCTCTCTGCCAGTCTGGCTGAACTGTAGCAGTATTTAACTTCATGAGTTTAAGTGTTGCACTGTCCTGTCTATACTTTAGGACTGTATTGTCCTTGGAGAAATACCCCTTCTGCTTCCAGGCTTCTTTTCAGATGTGGGTTACCAGGAGGACTACAGGAGCTTTAGTCCTCTTTCTCCTGCTGTGTGACCTTGCCTGGCATGGTCTTCAGCCTTATGTCACTTGGCTGGGCAGTGTCTGTGTGAAGACAGGAGTGGCTCCATCCACGTGGTGTCTGCAGAGAGAGAAGGCTGTGTCTGCCCTGTAGTCCTCTTCTGTCCTTAAGAGACCTTAGGAAAGCTCAGCTTCTGTATCTTACCAAAGTAGATGGTAACATCTTCTTCAGCTGTTACTGCTTGCACCAGATGCTGCTGGAGTCAGATGAGGTTTGGGGCTGGATAGCAAAGGCCTGGGGCCTCTGAGGGATTTCCACTCACTGCCACTCACTGACCTCAGAGTCATTGCAGGGACCCCAGGCAGAATGAGAGCTGCAGATGGAGCCCACAGATGGGTCCCCCAAATTTTGTCATTCCCTACATACACAGACTTTGGCAGCAAACTTCTTTCTCCAAGAATCAGAGATCTCAGCTTGTTTGCACCAGAGGTGTTCTGTTTAGGGATGACCAAGCAGTGAGCACGGAGCCAAGGCTGGCAGCCCTCTGATGGTGCTGGATATTTGACTTTGCACCTCTGATCCTGCTGGGAGAGGTGATGGGATGATTTTCACCTAGGGAATGGTCCTTTGGATCTCCCCAGAAGTTCTTAGTGAATTGCATGACTAGCACACACTTCTCAAGTTTCTCCTGCAGGAAGCTGCCCCTTACACTCAGGCAGGGGCAGCAGCTTCTCCAACGAGGACATTTCCCAGGCAGATAGTCAAGAAAATTTCTAAAGCTAGCTGGTAGCTCTGAAATAGAAACAAGCTAATATTTCCTTTCTCATCCTCTGTGGTCTGTGGGGAGGGAAGAGAGACATCCACCACTCATTTAGCAAGAGCAATTCAATTTTGAAGCAATGGAAAGAGACACTAAAAAGCATTCTACAATTTAGGGTCATTTGAGCAGCTAGGGCTGAAGGTAAACTTATGATTAAAAACAGCAATTATTTATTATTACATATTATTCAAATTCATTGCACCTGGACAATAATGCATCTGTCACATTTGTTTTCTATTCCTTTTCTTTTAAATAAGCCCTACAAGTGTTACAGAGTTTGGAGCATAATTGCTACAATGAGTATCCTATCTACAGCCAAATAAGTATTTCTTTATTAGTCCTCATTTTATAAATGGAGTATGGTTTGCAAGTTTGAATTCAATCCTTGTCTGCTCAACACTAAGCCATATTGGAGAGATACAGCATTTAAATGTTGCCAAGACACCTCTGTAACCAGAAGGGCTAGAGAAAGTTCAGGTCTGTAAAGTGGAGGCTTAGATTCTGGAAAGTAGAGCCAAATCTGTGAGAAAATCCTCAAATTGCAAATACTGGGGATTTAGATTGATCCTAGGAATGCATTTTATTATTTAGATGTAAGAAAAATCCAAATGAGTTAAAAAATAGTAAAAGCTGTAGTCTACTGAGAGATGGAAGTGTTTTTAGACTATGCTACGTGAATGCCAATATAGACAATAGAGTTTTGATAGCTATTCATCTAACATTTGCAGGAAGAAATTAACAATAGATCACCTTTCTCTGCCAGCTGCAAACAGATAATATCATTCACAAATGATGTATTTAGGTTTTGGGAACATGAGACATTTTTTGTAATGTTAATACCAAGACCATGTGTCCAGAGATACTGAACAGAGAGTCTCTGGCCCAATCCTGCTCTTTCTGATATTTCTATTGACATCAAAAGCTAGAGCCATATGCAAAGGGCTTAACACTGCCAGCTGCAGGTTGCTTTCATATTTACTGGCCTTTCTCCCTTAGGAAATCACAACAGGTAGGTTGTTGCTTTTCCCATTCACTGCTGGTTACCTGAAAGTCTGCTGGATATCCTCTGATGGAGTTTTTCTAGGAATGCTACTCCAGGCTTTCAACACGATGTCAGCTTTGTCAAAATACCCTTTTTTTTTGTCATCATGCCTCATTATTGACCTTTCCACCCATGAGGGGGCTCTGAGCAACCAGTCTAAGTCAAATAGGCACGAGGTTATTGAAGATGACGTGTATGTCCTGTGTTCTAGGACTACTTATGAGCAGTGGAACTCAGAGCTGATAGCTTCCTCTCACTTAATAAAATTGCCAGAAGGGAAATGCCTTCACTGTCAGAATGGCTACATGAATGGATGAATGAGGATTAATAGACATTTTCAATGAGCTTCCTAAATTGGTTATAATAGAGAGGGGATTATAGCATGTGTGTGTTCCCACAATGCCACCCCAGTGTGGGAAATATGGAAAAGAGCAAAGATTGGACAAAAATGACTTTAAGTAAATTGGTAGCTTGTACAAGAGAGATAGCAAACTAGAAGAATCTGAAAATGACTACAACTAAGAACTGATCCCAAAATTTACATCTATGGGATGCTTCAGTAAGGGTGAGGTACCACAGAATGTCAGGGGTTGGAAGGGAGCTCTGGAGATCATCTAGTCCAACCCCCCTGGCAGAGCAGGGTCACCTACAGCAGGTGGCACAGGATCAAATCCAGCTGGGTTTGGAATGTCTCCAGAGATGGAGACTCCACCACCTCCCTGGGCAGCCTGGGCCAGTGCTCCAGCACCCTCAAAGGAAAGAAGTTTCTCCTTCTGTTTAGCTGGAACTGCCTATGTTCCAGTTTGTGCCTGTTCCCTCTTGTCCTGTCCCTGGGCATGACTGAACAAAGCCTGGCCCCATCCCCCTGACCCCCACCCATGAAGTATTGATAAGCATTGATAAGATCTCCCTTCAGGCTTCTTTTCTCCAGGCTAACCAGCCCCAGCTCCCTCAGCCTCTCCCCAGAAGAAAGATGTTCAAGTCCCCTCATCATTTTCATAGCTCTTTTCTGTACTCTCTCCAGAAGTTCCCTGTCCTTGAGATATTTGGTATGTCTACAGCAAAACCCAGAAGCCACTGCAGAGATTCATAAGCCATCAAAAACTTGGATGAGCAAGTCCCAATGGCATAACTGTGGGGAGTTACCAGCTGGGACTTCAGGCTGGGCTGCCCTGTGTTGATATTGCACTGAACCTGAGACATATAAAGATCTACCTTGTACACAGTCAGCTTTGGGGTCCAAACACCTTGCTCCACCATACTTCTAGTGCTATTGTGGGCAATATCTGTGAGAGAGATACAGACCCAGGTGATTTTGGTTCTACTGCAAGCTCTGCTGACTGTGTGGAGTATGGCATTTAACACAAATTGTTTCAGTTCTTTGTTTTCATATCTAAAATTAGGATAAAAGAATAATCACATTCCTTTGTAAAATGGATCTGAATTAAAAAACCCACACCAAAACATATGAACTTTCATTTGAATAATTCTCTGATTATTAATTTATTCTTGGTAAAGATTCTGAGTAAGGATTTTGATGAATAGAGAGAATAAGTGAATAATCTAATTGTGAGAGCTGACATAGATCAGTTTCAGCAAGTTTCATAATCTCTCCTTTTTTAGGGGCTGACATTACACTGGGCACTTACCTGCTTCAGAGCAAGTGGTATAACTTTACAGGAGAATTTTCTGTAGAGAGGGAAGAGCAGACCCCATTAATGAGATATTCCTATTTTCTTCATTACAGCAAGGTCACTTGCAGCTGCATTTTCAAAACCCAGGTGTTCTGCTCTTTAGGCAGTAGGTGCTGAAGCAGATCTCTGCATGCTGCTCTGGCTAGGAGTTTTCAATAGTTATCTTAAATGCTGATCTCTTCTAAAAATATGACCATATAATTACATGCTCAGATACTAAGGATTGTGAGGATAGTGACTGGAGGCATATATACTGGTTCCCTGCTGGACACTTGGAAATTAGCAGTCCTTGCCTTTACTTCTCACTGGGATTGCTGCAAACATTGGCCTGTCATTACAGATGGCTTCCTTACTCTCTGCCTAGCAGCCACAGAAAATGAGGCACCCAATTACTGGTGCCACTTGAAAAAAAACCCCACACAGTTCATTAGTTTGAATGGGTGTGCAGTTCTGACCTAGTGTCTGGTTTACATATTATAATGAGTCATTAGCATATGCTAATTACAAGCCTGAGCCTAGCCCTGGCACTTCTAAAAGATGCTGGATGATGCTCTGTAGATGCTGGTTAGTGTTGGCTGTGCTCTGGAAGCCAGCTCTTGCTTCAAGTAGCAGTCTAGGCTGGTTGGCTTCAAACTTGGTGCTAGGAGAAGTCTGCACTTCTTTTCCTGGGTTACCAGTGATAGGACAAGATGAAATGGTCTCAAGTTGCAGCAGAGGAGGTTTAGACTGGATATTAGGAAAAATTTCTTCCCAGCAAGATTTGTGAGGTATTGGCACAGGCTGCCCAGGGCAGTGGTGGGGTTTAATAACCATCTAGATGGGGTACTTAGGGACACAGTTTAGTGGCATGGTGGTGATAGGCTGATGCTCTCATGCATTTTAGGGAGCTGTTCTTCTGCAAGCTGAAAGCACTGGGTACCATAGTACTTTTCTCCTGCTTCGTGTTTGTAGTCCCCTCCTGCTGATAGCCTCTCCTGTCATTACACCTCTCTGGATAAGAAGGGTAGAGGCTGAAGTGTGGAAGGTGCCTGGTTCTGTGCACAAATCCAGAGCAACCTTCACCATATACAGCCAGTCCCTCCAGCAGTGTTCACCTCTGCTGTGTAACAGGTGGGAAGTTGACTGGAAGTGGTACTCACCATGTCCCTGGACATCACCTTCCCAGTTACTGATACCCCTGCCCACCTTCCCTCTCACCTGAAGGTGGGGACCACAACCCTCTGTACTCAGAAATCATGTATTGGAGTCTTATTAATTGTGAGATTGTAGTTAAATCATATGATATTAAACAGCACATTATTTGTGCCTTTTGGTTCTGGAACCACCTGATGTCAGGGTCTCTAGGGCTTTTCCTGCAAGTGTTAGACCTTTCTGGAGAAGAGGAAGGGAGCAGACTCACACAAGTCTTCTGACTTCAGGGGCTGGGACTGCAAGGAAACAGACAATGAATGTTATGGATTATAAAATATGGCACCGTTGCCCTTGGCTTTGTCTGTGTGCAGAACAAAACAGGCCAGAAAGGACTGAGCCTAACTGAAGCTTTCATTTCTTTCTGTTGAATATGGTTTTTTTCCCTAATTCCTCCTGATCCTACTCTCCATTCTGTTACACACAACCACCCAGAAAACCACATTTCCTGTGTGTTTTCATCTTCAGCTCCACGTTTGTTCCTCTTGAGGTTTCACTGCCCACTCTCAGAGATGATGGCTCTTATTACAGGACCCTTCATACAGGTTTCACTGCAGCCCAAGGAACCTGTTTGTCAAACAAACTTCTATCAAGTAGAAGTGATTAGCCAAATTAATGTGAAGTTAATGTCCCACAGCAGCACAATTTGTTCTCAGAACTTCACGGGACATTTAGCTAACAGCTTAAAGAAAGGGTTCTGTGTGATAAAGTGATCAGGAGTCACAGCAATCAGCTTGGCTATGTGCAGGGCTGGCTGGAGGTTTTTTTCACAGCCATAAATTAAAGAATAACTTTTAAATAATGAATTTAGCCAGGCAAGCATATGCAGAAGAGAAAAAAATAAAAGAGGGGAAAAAAATGAAGAAAGAAAGAAAAAAAGAAGGCAGGTTAGCAAGTTTCTTGCATGGTGCATCCTGGGAACAGCAGCTCTGAGGGCCACCAGCAGAGAACTGTGCTAGGGAAGGAGGGAGAGGTTAGGCTTGGGAAGGCCAAATTGCCAGGCTTGAGGTGGAGGTCCAGGTCCTTTATCCCTTGACATGTTAATGCCAACAAGCCTTTATTGAAATAACTCTGCTCACCCCTATGCTCTAGCCTTCTGCTTATAGAAACCTATGTCCTAATCATGCCTGGAGCAACAGAAGTCTGTTGTAGGATGTCAGTGGGTGTCAACTGTCCCCAAAAAGCTCTCAGAAGAGCCTACCCTAAAGGACGCTGAACACTTGCTAGTGATCTTTCCCACAGAATAAATCCAGACAAAGACAAGACCAGGATGGGACTCCTTTTGCAGGTGCATTGCCTGAGCTGCCTGGGGAAGTGCACACAACACCTGCTCAGGCACTACCTGACTGCAGTTGAACCACTGCAATTAGTCTCTCATTTTAATGAGCACCAGAGTCAGTCACATCTTTTTGAAATCACCCCCTTGTGATTTTTATCCTTTGATGTGCTGTTAATCCTCCACCACCAGCAAGATCAGTGAGGAAATGGCTCACAGTACCACTCAGGTGTGCTGGGCACCTTGCAACATCAGGAAAGGTCTGTATGGCTTCTTGGTTATAGTTTTCAGGGTTTGCTCTGGCTGCAAATGGGACCCTCTCAGAGGGACCATCTCCCAGCTGCCAGGGAGGTAGGTGGCTCTTACAACGTGGCTGACTGACTGTTTGACCTAGGATGGTGCAAAATGGAATGTGGCAATTCCAGATGGATTACATTAAATTCACTCCTAGAAATCTCCTCCCAATTTCAGCATGCATCCTCTTTGCAAGGACAATGCCATATTCTTTAAACCCAGGCTTTACTCTTGTCCCACATTCCTAGGACTCATCAGAGAGTGAACCAGCTAATGCAGATAGAGCAGGAAAAAGCTTTCAGAATTATAGCTGTTCAGAGGGTGAATGTCTGTCTGTAGAGCAGAACAATGCTGCTTGCACTCCAGTATTAAAGAAATCCTGCAAATTAGCATTCCATCAGCTACAAATCCAGCAATTTGGTAGGGAGCTTTTAAGAACATATTCCATGGTCAGATGATTGCATAGTGGGATAGAACCAAAAGTGATTAAACCTTGAAATGAGAAGCCTATGAAACAAGCTAGGATCCCTAGAAAATCAGTGCACAGCTCATTGTAAATTTGATTATGAATTGTTTAGGCACCAAGTAGACAAAATTACTGTTAATCTCATGTAAATGGAGATACTGGAACTAATCCACTGAAATTAGAGGGATTTTTGGCAGTGATTTCCACAAGAGCAGGATCAGGCCTGCTCTGAACAAGGAAGGTGAGGTGGAAAATGGATGTCTTGAAGAAGGAAGACTTAGACCAGGTCTCACTATCAAAATGATGAATGACTCAGTAAGTTACCAACCCTGAACTATTTTCCTTTCCCCCAAAAAGACATCATTAGCTGAATATCTGTGCCAAGCTCAAGTGCCCCTTGTGATGAAAACAGCTAAATTTTGTTAGAATTATTTAGTAATATCAAAGGTCAAAACCAGAAAATTCTCATACATGTTGATGAAAGAAACAGTTTGGTAACTGGCACAAGGAGTACAAAGCCAGTCAGAGGAAGTGCTGCTGTGGAGTGCTCTGCCTTTCCTACTTATCATGGTGGGATGGAAGAAATAACCTGCAGAACCACTACAGCCTGAAGTCAAGTAAGTGTCCTTACTGTGGACACAGGTTTCTTAAGATCAGCTAATATGTCCTGCTGTAGAGAGCACAGGGAAGGCTGCACCTCAGATACTGTGTTCAGCTTTGGGCCTCTCATGACAAGAAAGACACAGAGGCATTGGAGTGTGTCCAGAGAAGGTGGTGAGAGGTCTGGAGAATAAGTCCTGAGAAGAGCAGCTGAGGGAACTGGGCTTGTTTAGTCTCAGGAAGAGGAAGTTCAGGGGAGACCTCATCTCTCTCTACAGCTACCTGAAAGGAGATTGGAGCAAGACAGAGGTTGCCTTTTTTCTCCCAGGTTACCCATGAGAGGACAAGAAGAAATGACCTGAAGTTGTACCAGGGGAGGTTTAGATTAGATTTTAGGAAAAAACATAGAATAGCCAAGTTGGAAGGGACCTTAAAGATATCTAATTCCAGCCAACCTGCCATGGGCAGGGATGCCACACACTAGACCAGGTTTGCCCAGGGTCACATCCAGCCTGGCCTTGAACACTGCCAGGGATGGAGCAGCCACAACCTCTCTGGGCAACCTGTTCCAGTGCCTCACCACCCTCTGGGTAAAGAGACTCCTTCTAATTTCTAGTCTAACTCTCCCCTCCTTCAGCTTACATCCATTCCCTCTTGTCCTATTGCAATCTGAACTGCTGGAAAGTCTCTCCCCTTCTACCTTGTAATCCCCCTTTAGGTACTGGAAGGCCACAAGAAGGTCTCCTCAGAGCCTTCTCTTCTCCAGGCTGAACAACCCCAAGTCTCTCAGCCTGTCCTCACAGGGGAGGTGCTCTAGTCCTCTGATCATCTCTGTGGCCTCCTCTGCACCTTTTTCACACTTTTTTTTCCCATTTCATTTTTTTTCTACATTTCTTTTTCACATTTTTCTGTGAAAATTTATTCACAGCAAGAGCTGTTAGGCATTGGCACAGACTTCCCAGTGCAGTGGTGGAGTCACCATCCCTGGAGGTGTTCAAAAAGATCTAGATGTGGTGCTGAGGGACATGGTTTAGTGATATGGTGGTGATAGGCTGACAGTTGGATTTGATGATTTGATTTGATGTCTTCCAACCATAATGACTCAGTGACTCTGTGATTCTGTAATGTAGGAACAGAACCTCAGATTTAAAAGTAAAAACCAGCAGCATTTCAGAGTGAAACAACTGCTGGCTGAAGAAGATTGTTTTTCTTATCCAGAGTTCAGCCTCAGTATGTATTTATCTACTGTAGCATTTGGGAGTGAGTAGGCACAGGTCATGAATCAATTATTGATGGTGCTGTAACCCCCTCTATGGCAGGCCAGAATGTACAAATGGCCTTTGCACTTCTAGGTACAACCATCCAATATTGATCACTGTTTCCTGTACTGTTTAACCTCATGGACAAATCATTATCAGCTCACATTTATGGAGGCAGAGATTCCCTAATTCTCCTTTCCCCCTTTCCTCGACTCAGCACTGCAACCAAGGGCAGAATGAGGGAGAGAAGTTAATAATCACTCTAAGCTGCCTCTGCACCATATTCTCAGGCTACTGGAGATCCTTGGCAAAAATTCATCTTGAGTCTGGCTCTGCACTGCTCTAGCTGAGTCTTCACTCCTGAAAGCTCATTCAAACAATGACAGCCATGGGCCATGGCTTAGCAGCCACACTGCTCTGTCTCTTTTCTTCAGTTCCCCATGCCAAAGCCTGGTGGAAGTGTCTTCACCAGCCTGAGAAATCCCTTACTTAAGGTAAATTCTCTTGAGGCCTTTTGTGCATGTTTTACAGCATCATTATGCTGTCAAGCAGCTATAAAACCCATCAAGTCCCAAGCACCAAGAGTAAGACTCAGACAGACTCTCCCTTTCCTTTAACTGTCCCTGTACCTTCTGAATAGGGGCAGCACAAACTGCCTCTCCCCACCTCAACCACCCAGCTCAATGCCCTGGCAGGTCTCTGGGGGTTGCCAACTGGTGGGACATTGCATATGATACCCCTGAGGGAGAAGAGGGCTGAAGAGCCCCTGACAGATGTGGCTGTACCTGGTGACAGAAGTTGAATCAAAGCATCATCAAAGGACTAGAGGTTGTATCTAAGCATCACGATCAGAGGACTAGAGCACCTCCCCTGTGAGGACAGGCTGAGAGACTTGGGGTTGTTCAGCCTGGAGAAGAGAAGGCTCTGAGGAGACCTTCTTGTGGCCTTCCAGTACCTAAAGGGGGATTACAAGGTAGAAGGGGAGAGACTTTCCAGCAGTTCAGATTGCAATAGGACAAGAGGGAATGGATGTAAGCTGAAGGAGGGGAGAGTTAGACTAGAAATTAGAAGGAGTCTCTTTACCCAGAGGGTGGTGAGGCACTGGAACAGGTTGCCCAGAGAGGTTGTGGCTGCCCCATCCCTGGCAGTGTTCAAGGCCAGGCTGAATGTGACCCTGGGCAAACCTGGTCTAGTGTGTGGCATTTCTTCCCATGGCAGGTTGGCTGGAATTAGATATCTTTAGGGTCCCTTCCAACCTGGGCTATTCTGTGATTCTATGATCATGGCTCTTCCCACATCATCTGATGCCAGAAAGTTTTCTCCTATCAGCAGATAAGCCCCTGCACAGTCTCAGCTGTCAAAAAAGAAGCCTGCTTGGGTACTGTGTTAAGACAGGCATATTTCCATCCATTATTTTCAGCTACTCAACAAGAAATCATTTTGGAATCACTGGCTAACTCTATATACTCACTCATTTGAATATAATGACTTTGGTTTCATCTGAAGACTTGAAATTCCTCTGGGCAAATTGGGTATTTTTTCAAATCTTTGTGAATTGAAAAATTTAGTAGCCATGGTTGATTTCCCATTTGGATGGGTACATTGCTCTCTTAGCTATCTCTCAGGCAGAGTATATCACCTGAAGTGTGAAGTTCTATAAGCACAAATTATGCCTGATACTGAGATGCCTTCATTTTTTCCCCCCTAATTACTAAAGTTAATTTGATTTAAATGGCAGCTTTGCTGAGGTACTAGCATTTATTCTGCTTTGAATTCACAAACCTTCTGAAAATGTTTTTAAAATATCAAATGAAGCTATAAGTTTCCTGTGGTCAAGCAGGAAAAAAACCCCCAAACCTCACTAATTACTACTTGAACATGTTATTCCCAAACATTTTGAGAGACTTTGCTTTTCTTTATTCACAGCCTTTGATATTTTAGGACTGGTGACTTCTCTTATGTGGCAGAAAATTGCAAGTTTCAGCTATGAAGACCCAAGAAAAACATAAATCTCTCTACATGAAACACATTCTTTTAACACAGTCTTTTCCAGTCCAGTATGTCTGCAGACTCCAGTGGGGCCCAGCACTCCTACTTTGGGGACCACAAAAGGTAAGCAAAGGCAGCATGCACACTGCCAGCAGATTTTCATTTGCTGTGCAGAGATCTCCAGCTCCAGCCATAAATCCTTGAGGGCCCACAAATCAAAAAATGTTGAAAACCACTGCCCTAGGAATTGTGCTCTTGCTTTGGAGTTATCTTTGCTAATTGGCTGGAGCTGAGAAGCATGTCCAATATGGTGAAGAGAGATCCCCAGGTTATTAACAACATGGTGGCATCTGGAAGTTCTGCAAAGCAATAAAGACACTGCTCTAATCAAGGACTTTTCCAGTCTTTTCTGTAGTCCATCTGTTTAAGATTTAGCATGTTGCATACAACACCCCCAGCAACTGACTTTGATGTATGTTAAACTGTGAAGCATCTTTTGTAACAAGCATGGAGAGATGATTGTTTATTATCTGCTAGGTCCTTAGAATGGAATCTCTGCAAAAGTCACCAGAATAAAAGATTTATGGTTTCAATATCTCTGAAATATTGATATCAGCTGAAATTACACTGCTATCCTAAGCCCACTAAGTCATGGACATTTTTTTTTCCCTGGATTTCACTAGGAAATGACCCAACCCTGCAGAAGACAAAGGTGCTGTGTTCAACTTAGGGTACTCAGATGTTAGGTGGAAAATAAGAAACAATGTGCTGCAAACCTAACTGCATTTCTATCTGATATGAAGTGATTTATTATAGGTAATAGAATACAGCTTATTGCAAAGTATGGAAGCAGCTTGTTCTTTGTTTTTCCCCTGTACTTGGTGCAAGCACAAGCAAAGAGTAAGGGATGTGTCTTGGCCAAATTCCAGTTTGGGAAATTACATTTTCCCTGACCCTAAATTCACCCTACAGTGCCAAAAAAGGATAAAAAGCCTCCAGTCCTAAATCATTCTCTGCTGCTGTAATTGTTAATCAGCAGGTACAGCTGATGGCTTCCTTTAGTTGTGGGGAAAACAGATTCTTGTTTGCAGAGCTCTTTGTTAAGTTATTATGCTCTCATTCTCTAGAATGAGAAATCTACTAGGAATATGAAATAGCTGTTTTGGGGAAGCCTTTGTTTGTTCCTGAGATAGTTTACATCATCAGTAACTGATATTAGAATAATAGAATCTCCATGAGTTCAAATTTGTTTTCAGTGTTGGACTTAGCCAAGAGTTCTTTCCCCTGTTCTTCCTCAAACAGAAGTTCCATTTAATTCACAGAGGGTTTGTCTGGGCTGAGGGAGAGTGCAGGTCAGCCAGGATTATAGCATTTAGCCCTGATAGCTACCTCTGCTTGTCAGCATCAGCTTCTCAAAGACAGTTACCAGAGCAGCTGCCAAGATGTCACCATGCACAGGTTAGGAAACCACCTCCAGGTACCTGACAATGTTCCACCAAACCTGGCAGAGCATTTTGCTCAAGCTGCCCAAGCAGGTACTGTGCAGAGCTCCATGGATTGAGAATGCCTGTTTGAGGTGATGCTTCAGCAAGTGGCTTTCCTCCTGTAGCTGGACCAGAAGAGTTTGTCCTTGAGCTTTTGAGAGGAAGGCTGCATTGTTGTGATCCCTCATGCTGTCCAACTTGTTATCTGTGACTGCCCCCATGATGGTGCTGGGAGCAGGGGATGAAGGAGTGGGAGGAGGAGTACATGCTACATGGTACCAAGTCCCTGTCCATGCCACCAGACAGAGTGCATGTGGAGGTGCCAGGGAGGAGCTCCCAGCCCCAGCACCATACCAGATGCTTGCCAGGATATTTTTGTCCGTTCCCAGGGATTTTGTCTTCTCAATGCCAATGGTCATCAGATGGAAGTGAAACTAAACTGTTGTTCAGATTGTTACAGAATCAGGGCTTGTGAGTCTTAGGACTAGATAGCCTTTCCATGCCTCCTTTAGATCCAGTTTTAACTTCCCTGAAGTGAAGTCAAAGTCACATGAACAGATCTCTGGGTTTCTTCCTCAGCTATGCAATCCAACAGCTTTCCTGAACCTGATAAAAAGGAATAAATGATGCAATCACTGCTTCATTTTTGTGTGTGTGTGTTTATTGTTTGAGCAGAGCAGCTCTGCACTGAGAGAAGTCACCAAGATTTTCTCATTTGTAGTGTGGACTATGCTGAATGTTTGCTTTCATGTAGAAATAATAGACTCTAAAGTTGCCCAGTTTTGATTTACAGAGATAAGTTAGTAATAAAAGTCTCTAATGACTTTAAACACTTTGCCTGGATAATTATATTGTAAAGGGAACTATAAATGGATGGGAAAAAAAGAATATGTTCCTTTTAATAGTTATTATAGACACTACAGGCTTGATTTAAATACTTGAGAAAGAGTGGAGACCCTTTGCCCTAGCCAAGGAACAATGTCTGAGTGACAGACCCTGCCCTGCAGAGCCTATGGCTCAGAGAAGGAAACAAAGCTTGCAAAGAGATAAAGCAATCAGCCTGGCACAGCACTGTGAGTTCTCACCAAGGATGCTGCTCCCAGGTCCATCACCCTGCCCACTGCAGAGCAGCTGCTGCAGAGGGTATAAAGAACAGGAATTATAAGGTATCAAGTCCACACAAGACTAAACAGAGAAATGTTGTTCCCTGGACTCATAACAGGTTCACTGTGCAACAAAGAGTGGCTTTTCCCTAGACATTCACCCAGGTGATATGTGAGAGGTGACTTGCTCCTGCCAGCAGATGCTGTGTGTTCCAGACAAAATGCAAAGAGATTGACAAAATCAGGATCTTCTAAGAGGATTGTGTAGCTATATTTTCATTTTCAGTGGAAAACTACAGTTGTCTCCCTGAGTCTTCAGCAACTATCAAAAAGAACTCTTCAGAGACATACAATTAATCTTAAAACCATGCAATATTTAAATAATACAATCATAATCATAGTAAAGGTCTGATGCTTGTAGATATTTAACAGAAAACTTATAAAATGTGTGGTATGCACATCAAGGCCTCCTCTGAAACTGAGTTAAACTCTCTTTCTAATGAGAAATGAGAACTTACTTGAATCCCTTGGCCTTGAGAAAATACCATATATTGTAAGACTCACAATGAAAAACAAGAACCAAAAACTGAGATAAAGTCAGTTAAAGAACATTTCAGCCTTCACTGGACATCTTCAGTCCCTGGGATACCTTTGCTCACCTCAACACAATTGTTTTTGTTAAGTAGTTACTCAGAGTTAAAAATCTGCTTCTCACTTCTAGATTTCTTTTCCCAACAAGAGTACCTTGTTATGCAATTTTCCTGCCATTAGCTACCTCCTTCTAAAAGCTTTTGAAGACATGGCTATGTTTTTGTGTTCTGTGAAGAAAATGTGCATCTCCCATGTGCAGAAGACCAGCATTTAAGACATCCACAGACATATTGAGTTTTTTCCTTATCACACTCCTTTGCTTTTCAGAGAAAACAGAAGATTTTGTTAAACAGGGGAAAAAAATAAAACAACTTAGATTTGTTTTAGAATGTCCTGAACTGGGTGACAAAGTTAGATTGTTCACCAGCCAAGAAATATTTCAGATATTCATCCCCAGATCTACAAAGAAGAACCAAACAGAACTGTATGTGTAACTCTGTCTGGCTTTTCCTGACCCTGAAAGTTGATAAATGAATATTAACCCCAAAGTTCAAGACAATTGCAGTAGAGATGTACTCAGACTGCTGCTAATTTCTGAGAGAAACTTGCAAAGATCAGTATCATAGATTTTGATGAGGGGAAAAGTTTTGCAAAGAGATGGTATTGGCTTTTAAACATCCTTTCCATGGGCAGGAGCAAAACAGGAACAGAAATTGCTTAGGATGTGCCTTAAAGCTCATCAGGGTTTTGAAGGGATATGTTCATGGACTTGGCAATCTGAAACAAGACAAAAAATCACTGAGGGATTGATTTTTAGCCCAGCATAAAAGCATTTCATATTTTTGTTTTGCTTTGCCCTGGATGCTGTTTGGTGGTTTAGTACTAAACAAAGACAAATAAAGTCATTCACTCTCAGACACATCAAAAGTGAAGTGACAGTGCTGGTGACAGCCAGCTAGACTTACACCAAGTACTACTTGCTTTCATAGGAAGATCACAGAAAGAGACAATCTTACCCAGTTCACTAATTGAATTAACAAGATGAGTGAATAAACATTAATAATACATAATTCAGATGCTTTTCACCTCCATCATGAACAGACTTGATGAGATTTTAAATATTTATTATGGTGGGTTCTCAATATGAAATATAGCTCCTAGGACCTGATGTCACATTTTGGGCTCTGATTTTCCACCCAGGTTTCCCCAGTTCTTGCTGGTGTCTGTCACAGATCCCATGGATGCTCTTGGTTAAATAACAGTGTCCAATATTCCCTAGTAAAGTGGTAGATTGCTGGAGTTGTCTTCAGTGTGTAAATATGTATTAATGTTTGAATCCTCTTTGAGTTTCTAGATGTGTCAGAATCCTGTGCAAGAACCTCCTGACTGGCTCAGAATGAATGTCCCTGTAGTCCAGTAGCCTACTGTTGACAAAGTCAAACAGAAATGCTTGGGGAAACAGTGTAAGGAAGTGGGAAAGAATCAAATGATCTTTACTTTGGGACATACTCTTAAGCCCTGGTCTGGTGTAACTTGGTTGCTTACTGTCCAGGTGGTTTCCTACAAACTCAGGAGAAGGAATACCATATGAGCTGAGGTTGCACCTACACTAGTGTTTTGGTTGAAAGGAATAATTTGATTTTCACAGTATTTCCAGTGGTTCCTTTATACCATGCATTGGTTTGATTCACAGTGTGGCTCTGGTGCACGTGAGTAAGATTTCTTCCAGAACAAACCAAGTGTGGAACTCTCCTCCTGGTGGGTAGCAGATGCACTCCAAATCCAGATGGAGTCAGGAGGCTACAAATAACTGATGTTTGGAGGGGCTTTGAAACACAGACATGATAGGGCAGCTTAACCCAGAGGGCCAGGCTGAATCTAACCTATATATAGTGTAAATGCAGAGACTTCAATACCAACCTCTCAGGCTGCATCCACAATGCAAAACTGCAGCTCTCTTGAACTACTGAGCTGCAAACCAGTCTCTGTCCAGTCTTTGTGGAAAGAGACTTTAATATAAGGAGCTCCACACAAACCATGACTGATGGGAACTCATGAACTTGTGTAGCAGCAGTTAATATCACAGAATCATTAAGGCTGGAAAAGATCTCTAAGATCATCAAGTCCAACC
This sequence comes from Galbula dea, assembly GCA_013399015.1. NCBI lineage: Eukaryota > Metazoa > Chordata > Aves > Piciformes > Galbulidae > Galbula > Galbula dea. Next base: position 492,274 of record VWZX01007597.1, read on the forward strand.
ATCAACCTATCACCCCCATGCCACTAAGCTGTGACTCCACCACTGCCCTGGGCAGCCTGGGCCAGTGCCTAACAACTCTTGTGGGGGAGAAAATTTTCCCAATACCCAATCTAAATCTCCCCTGATGCAACTTGAGGCCATTTCCTCTTGTCCTCTCAGTGGTAACCCTGGAGAAAAGACCAACCTTCACCTCACTCCAACCTCCTTTCAGGTAGCTGTAGAGGGAGATAAGGTCTCCCCTGAGCTCCCTCCTCCTGAGACTAAACAACCCCAGCCCCCTCAGTTCCTTGTAAGACTTATTCTCCAGATTCTTACCATTCTCCAAACACTTGATATTAAACAATATTACCTACATATCCATGTCTCAGATACAATTTTGGAAGCTGCTGCCTTCTTGTGTGCTGAACCCAAAATTTAGCTAAGAAGTCTAAAGCGACAAAGCACAGAGGAAGAAAGCTCTTTTATTTTTTGCTTTTTATTGCAGTTTAGCAATTAGTTTCTTTGACATTGAATTTATTGGAGTTCTGAATATTTTCAGATATGAGTCACCTGACAAAATTCTATCAACCAGTATTTAAATGGCAGTGCAGTCGGTTACAGGCACTGGTTAGTACCTAATAACCTGCTTCAGAAAGGAGGAAAAAATGATGGCAAAAAGGGATTGCTTAGTTACAGAGTGGCTGCAGAGTCCCTTTGCCATGCTGTGTAGTCACATCCTGGACCTCCCCTGTGTGGCATCTGGTATGTGTGGGAGGGTGTATGTACACTGGCATGTAACCCTCTAGGAACTAGCTGATGATGCAGGAGGTATTGTAAGCTACTGTTGCTCTGAGCAGCAATAACTAGCTGCCTGGCTTAGGGAATTGTAGGGCACCAATCACTGAAGAATCTAAGTGCCAATAATGCTTAACATTTATTTTACACTTTACAGAGTTAAAGTGCTGTAGGAACATTAGCTAATTAATTATTGCATCTCCCTTGTGAGGTGGGTCTGTTGGTAAGTATTAGTCCCATCTTACAGATGGGAAAACTGAGATGCAGAGTTTTCCCCTTTTATTTTGTTACTGAATTCTGTAAAGCTCCAGAAGATGCCTAGAGGAGTTTGTTGCAAGTTACTTGCCCAAAGCCACCACTGAAGGTGGGGACCTAGGTAGAATTGGACTTCTCCTTCCCTGTCTTTTGCTCATTCTTCCACACACTACATGGCCTGTTTCTGGATGGTAAGGAAACTCTGATGTTGCAGCAATCACACACAGGAAAAAAAAAAGGGGGGGAAGGAGGAGAAAATCAGACCTAAAGCAGCAATCCCAGGGGTCTAATAGTTCTGCTCTGTCCAGAACTCCAAGCAACTTATGTTACTACTCTGCTACCTCTATTACAGGTTTCACACACGGCACCAGAAACAGGGCAGATACACAGTGGCTTTTGAATGGGCACCTAGAGGAAACTGGAGAACCTTGCAAGAAACAGGAGCTGTGCTTCTTGGTTACCCTGCTGCTAGGGAAGTCCAGAGCTGCAATGGACTAGGAATTTTGAAAAGCCATCATCTTTCTGAAAGCTTTCCACACTGTCATACCATTCAGCATTCCAACCACTGGAAGCAGCCCTAAAGTCCAAACACTGACTTTCTTGCTGAAATCCAGGTCCTAGAACAAATCAATTTTTTATTGAACTTATGATTTTCTTGGGACTAACTCTCAGGGTCTTGCTAGCACTTGAAGATGTGGCTCTATGATTCCTCTGTGGATGGCATTAGTAAGCCAAGAACATTCATAGGTGTTTTAAAACATGGCATCATTGACATAAGTCAAAAAGTTCTGGAGTTTACAAAGCCACCAGGCCTCTTCAGTAGAAAACTTCATGCATTTTAGAAGCCATTGGCTCCTCCTTTCAGTCTCCTAATGTGTTCAGTTCAATCCTCCTTTGGGTTCTGAATTTTGTCCATGAAGTCAAAGTCTTCAATCTGAACCTTGCAAGAGGGTCTGCCTTGTGTCCTGCATCTTACTACAATTGCAGGCTGGAACAAACAGGCAAGGCTGACACACAGAGCACCCAGGAGATTATTACATTTTCTAGTAATGAAAGGGTTCTGCAGTGTGGGAGCTGTCAGGTGGGAGCACCCCCAACATTCCTCTGTCTTGGATGAGAACATTGCAAATGTCAAGGGAGGGTGGTGGAGATACTTTGGTATTTGAATAAAAATGGTCCAAAATGCTGAGTGATGAAAGACATGCTCAGGGACTGAGATATTTGGAACTACTTGAATCTGTGAATGATACTTCCATGAATATTTTCTTACCTGTAGGGCCTTCTCCATGTAGGGTATTGCTGAAGAGAAAATAGAGAGTAAACCAAGAATCCCTCTACTTTGACTCAAACAAGTGAGTTAGTCTCAAGAATTTAGCAATGATAAGTCAGGACCCCAAATCACCTAGTGAATTACTATTTGCTAGTCACCTTTGGGTAAGCCCAGATAGTATTTTCAGCCTTGCCCTTGCAGTTGTTTGCACTGAAAGCATAGTTTAGCTTTTTCCCCTTCCTAGCAATGAATCTGATCTACTCATCCCCTAGGAGCTGGGGCTTTAAGAAAGCTCCAGGATGCTCAGGACCCGGCAGTTTCAAAATGTGATTCCTGAAGCTAATTGCAGTTCTTCATCTAAGTAGAACTAATTATGTGTTTGTACTTGACCTTTAAGCAGCAGTTCTGTTTTCTCTCTGAGAATTTGGTGGTTTTCATACCTTCACCTCTCTGTTTATTGTTCTTAATCAAATTTTGTCCTCAAGTGATTAAGAACTCAGATGAAGATTTCAGACTCTAAGTATGTGATGGGGAGAAGAGGGTTAAGGTAAACACCTTAATGGCAGTATTCTTGAAAAATAAATAATTATTTAGCTTGACTGATGCAAATACTTCTTCAAAGTGCTAACAATACAAATATTGCTGTTATGCTAGCAGACAAGATCCAACAATGAGAGTTTTGCTATAAAATGAGTGCAGATGATGTGACAGCAAGATGTCTTCTTTAACCAAGCAAGGTGGAAATCTGAAGCACACAAGAGCACTTGATGTTAAATCCCCCTTTCAATAAGGTAATACTCAATCAGTAGCCTAAGGAAGGGCATAAAAAATATCAGGTTTAACTTTTTGTTCTGGCAGCAGCCTTTGAAAAACCATTTCTGGTAGCCTTCCCTGGCATTTCCTAGATATTGGCAGCCTTGGCATACTGGCTGGAAGGAGGATGGAGGAATTCTGTACTCCAAAGCTCTGAATCATTGCACATTGGCTCTGCTCCTCCTCGTGTCCTACCCTTGGGTTCTCCTGCACCGTCCATCACTGCCGTGCTGGGGATTGGGCTGGTGCCTGCAGCTAACGAATGCTGCATTTCCTCCTCTCTTTCCCTCTCACCTATCAGGATGGAAGTGTGAAATGCTGTACATTGACTTTCAACCTGACTCTTACCATCAACATAACCATGAAGCAGTGTCAAAGAGAGGGAAGCTTGGATGGATGTTTTTGGGCTGCTCTCCCCCCTGACCTGATGCCTCTGCTGGAAAGCTGACACCACTTGCTGTGGGCAAGTTGTAATATGGTTTGTTTAACAGGGTAAATCATGCTTTTATCACTGGAAGTAAGATGTGGTGGAGACACGTTGTCATGGTTACTTAGCCATTTCCCCAGAGTCACAACACCAGTGTCCCAGAGGGGACATAATTCTATTTTATGCATATGCATGAGGCTAGCAGGTGCTTTGGCACTTTAATTATATATTTTTTAGATGGCTAACTGTAAAATTGTGACAGAAACACAGTGTAGAAAGGATAAGAAATGGACTTGGAAAGCAGGGAATAGGATTGTCAGAGAAAGGGAAAAAAATGCCTAGGTTTCTGAAGGCTGCTGCCAGGATTTAAAGTAAAGTAAATAAATATATTTCTTAACTACATAAGCAAGTCAAGGAGATAGTGAGAATAGCTAATAGAAAAAACTGTTTGAAAAATGATTGGTATCATCAGATGACTACTTTCATGCCTGTTTAAGAGGTTTTGTAAGTTACTTGCACTTCATTTAGCTGTTGTTTCCTCACATCAGCCATGACCTATCAGCTCCTCCTGTCCCAGGTGTTACTGTCCCTACACATTTTTTAGCTTGGTGCAATGGAAAGTAAAACAATTTAAAGTCAAAATAACTTAAAAGAACAAAGATGTCCCAAACTAGCTATATCAGCTGCTATGTAACTACTATACATTCAAATATTGTACAAGTTTATGCATGTTTTTACAGGTAGCTGATGTTTAGATCCTTGTGTGTAAGCACTTTGCTGCAGGAGCCCTGGGACTCTCCAGATGCTCAAAGCCAAGTACAAGAGTAAGCACTTTTCCTATCCAAAGACTGAGTCCTTCTGTGAGCTCCTGTGACACTGCTGCATCCCCTTCTGCTCCTACATGGGCCAAGTGGTCAATGTGCCAAATACACAACTTAAAAGGAATGGAAACCAAAACTGTCCTCTCACACCAGCAAATCCACTTCAGGGGCTTGTCCCACCTCAGTTACTACTGAATTTAGGCACCTCCTGTATTTCTCAGCAGAACTGCCCCCTGGCTGAGGCAGTGCAGTAGTGGCAGCTCAGAGGGGACAGTGCCACACAAGTAATTCACCACCAGACCTCACTCCCCCTTCAGCTCAGGCTAATGCTTCCATGCTGGAGACTGTGCCCCCTCTCATGTACTTCACAAGAAGCCTCTTGCCTTGTGTACATTGTAGTTGTGCTGCATGGCAAGAGATCTGAGCACCACATACAAACCTGGCCTACAAACCTCTGCTCTTGCAAAAGAAATCAAGACATGGAGGTTTTATGGGACTGTTCTTATGAGAGAGACAAATTCCATGGCTGCTGGAATTGATGACTGTGAGATTCAAGAGGAAAGGGTTGCTTGGGAAGTGTAGGAAGCCAAAACTTGACACTGGTTAGGGTGAGGGCTCCAGAAGGGACTGGAGGGGCTCATTCCTCCCTTTCTCCTGGCTCCCAAGTGAAAGGAGATGCTGGTCATTGGATATTGCCAGAATGGGCTGATAGACTTGCACAGAACTTCACATCATCTGGTGTTGGTTCATGCCTGAGCTGCTCAAGTACTACCTCTCAGTAAGCATCTTTCTAAACACACCTGTCCTTAGCTTTAAACTCAACTCCATGAAGCCTCTTAACATCTGATGTGTAAATGGAGAGTTTTGCAGGAGCTGAGTGAAGCTAACCATGGCACTTTGCTCTCCTACACCTGAAAACAAGAAATAACATAAACCCAGAAAAATATGTCTGGAAAAGATCTTAGGAAGTTACCTGTTCCACTCCTCTGTCTTCCTTGTAACTCCATGGCATCTTGTCCTACTTCTGCCAGCTCTGATAAGGGCTCAAGGGTCTCTGCTGGAAGAAAGACTGCAATCACAACAAGCAACTCCTCCCATTTCATTACAGTCCTGGCTAGAAAGTTTTTCTAAAGCCAGACTTGCTTCTGTTACTTAACCAGTTCACCACGGATGTAGCAGAGCATTCCTATGACCTTTAACAACTTGTTATGAGGACTGGTATTAAATCCATCCTCAGCCTTTTCTTCATTAGATTTTGAAACCTTTCTTCCAAAATCACATTTTGCTCACCCCTTTCCTCCTCTTTCCTTTTTTCTCTGAAGTTACCTTCCCTGTCCTCACCCAAGGCTAGACACAGCATTTCAACAGAGGTTTATCACTCCTGAGAAGAGCTACTACATCACTTCAGAATGGAGAAACAGGATTTGGGGTAAAATTACACTGAAGTCTTACTTGCATCTTGCCATGTCACCTGCAGCTGCATAAGCACTGCACTGCACTAAACCAGACCCAGGTCAGACCTTTACAGGATTTCATGATAAATACTTCTGTTTTGATCATAAAGCACTGTAACTGCAATCCAAAATATTCTCTATCTGCTCTGTAATTTCTTATGACTGTACCAGGTAAAACTGTCAAAAGCTGACTGAAGCCAAGGTGTGTATCATCAGCTAACTCCTGTTGCCTGCAAGGCTCATTACACAGTCAGAAGAGAAAATAAGGTTCATTTGACATAGTATGATACATAAATATTGATTTCCAGATGCTTTACTTCTTACAGAGTTTTTCTGAGGATTGAAGTTAATCTGACTTCTTCACTAGCTCCTTGATTTCCCTCTTTTCCTTAACTAAAAGAACAATATTGTGCTTTTCTAGCTATCTAGTTCTTCATGCCTTCTCCACATTCCTAGGGACACTGCCAATGACTGTGAGACAGCTTCAGCCAGTCCTTTAAGTATCCTAGACAAAAACCTTCAGACCCAAAGGATTAAATAAACTCCCAACACTAAACCATGAACTTAACTGAATATCCTTTACCTATTCTTTCCTTTTTGTAGGCACAAATCTTTCTTTGTTTCTGGTTTCTGTGATTCTGTGATTTTAATCCTGTGAGCTGCATGCTCACAACTGACCTTTCAATTGATGAGGGTGCAGGAACCTCACTGCACAGACAGACCTTCTCTGCAACCTTCTTGAGACTCTTCTGCCTTGTGATTGTTCATTCAACTCTGCTCTGTGCTGACTTCTTACTCCTAATACACATGCAGAATGATTTCTTCTTGCTCTTGGTGCCTCTGCCTAAAGGTGTTTCTGTAGCTTTTCTTGTTCTGTCCTTACCTACTCCTGCTAATCTTGCATATTCAGAGAATAATAGAATGTCCTCATTTGGAAGGATCAGCAAGTCCAACTCCTGTCTATGCACAGAAAAAACCCCAAAATTGCACCATGTGCCTGAGGGTGTTGTCCAAATGCTTCCTGAACTCTGTCAGAGTTGGTGCCATGACTACTTCCCTAGGGAACCTGTTCCAGCACTGCACCACTCTCTGGGTGAGGAACCTTTTCCTAATCTCCAGCCTCACCCTCCCCTGGCACAGTTTCATGTCATTCCCTGGGTCCTGTCGCTGGTCACCAGAGAGAAGAGATCAGCTCCTGCCCCTCTGCTTCCCCTCATGAGGAAGTCATAGACCATGATGAGCTCTCTCCTCAGTCTCCCCTTCTCCAGGCTGAAGAAACCAAGTGATTTTGGCCATTCCTCAGACAGCTTCCCCCTAGAGCTTAGACACTCAGTCCATAGTATCTGAACATGGTTTCTTCCTTCCAGGCAGGTGCTGGCCAGTCTATGTCCTACTGCAGGGACTTTTGCATTTCCAGCACTCTAAAGCTCCCTTTGCTACCTCTGAAAGCTCCTTGATTAGTTTGGTGGCCGGTTGTGGTGGCCCTCCCACCATGTCAGTGCCTGAGTTCTTTCCCTCTCTAATTATTGCTTGTAACATTTTCAGGCAGTTTTAGTTTTCGCTACATGCCAGGCTCCTAGCAAGTGGCTGTGTCCAGACTGAGGGAACAGCTCTCCTGTTTTACCCTTGCCTGTTCTTCCTTTCAGATTATATGATTCCAGTCATGAAAATTATCCCACCAAGACTCTGGTATGCCAATTAAGCAATAATTTTGATCTTGTTTAAAGACTTCCAGCTCTTCCACTTTATCCTAACTCTTTCCTCCATCTGAAGGGGGCTAAAAGAAAGCTGGGGAGGGACTTTTTAGGAGGTCAGATAGTTATAGAACCAGGGGAAATGGGTGTAAGCTAGAAGAGGGTAGATTTAGATTAGACATTAGGAGGAAGTTCTTCACTATGAGGGTGGTTAGACAGTGGAACAGGTTGCCCAGAGAGGTTGTGGAAGCCTCATCCCTGGAAGCTTTTAAGACAAGGCTTGATGGGGCCTTGGGCAACCTGATCTAGTGGAGGTGTCCCTGCCAGGCAGGGGGGTTGGAATTGGATGATCCTTGAGGTCCCTTCCAACTCTGACAATTCTATGATTTGTACACAGACATCTTTCGGTGGATGGATTCTCTATCTTCTGTTGCTCTCCTTTTGAATACCAAAACCTCCCAAATTTTAGTCTCCTGTGAGGCTGTGCTTGTTTATGCTCACTGTCCCCCCTTGTTAACTCCTCCCTTAACCCTACTTTCAAGTCCTTCTAACTAGGTTAGCAGTTTTTTTGGATCAACAGCATGGAGCAAGTGCAGCAGAAAACCCTGAAGGCCCTCCAGCAGCATCTCAGGCTGTGGCAGGCAGCACCTTCCTCCCCTGACCTGCTTCCCATGAAAAGCAGATCCAGCCAGCTGTAAACCTCCTCTCTTCCCAACAGAAAAGGCTCATCACCTTTCTCAGCTCTTCATTTACTTTGAGGGAGGGCTGGCTATAAATCTCATAGCTGGGGCTGGGCATGTGCTTTTTCCCTCAGCTGCCTTCCCTGCAGCAGTCTGACTTGCCACCAGAGACATCAGGGGGCACAAGCACCTCTCCCACTGTTGTCTTCCCATCCCCACTGGGACAGAGAGGCCACATTCTTTGCAAATCCCAACCCAATACAGGGGCTGAGACATCCAGGATCAGCATTCCCCACCTGAGATGCACCTCCCTGGTGCAGAGCAAGGTCAGAGTTTGCCTTTGTGTAGGGGTGTAACCAGACTGACCTCACTGCACCCTTAAACTGAGAGGTAGGGAGCTGCTGCTCTCTGGGAACAGGGTAGATCCTTCAGGATGTGTCTTCTGTTCATGCCTATCACTACACCAGCCTGGGCACAACCTCATGAGAAGATAGCTTCAGCCAGTCCTTTAAATATGCTATACAAAATTCATCAGACCCAGAGGACTTGAAAACACTGGAGGAGGAGGCTTTGCAGCTTCCACATCACAGCTAGCTCATCAAGTTGACCTGCTTGGAGCCCAGGCAACGTGAGTACACATCCCACTGTGTCTCTTCATGCAGGCATGTTGGAAAAAATACCCTTCAGTCTCATTTTGGTAAATGCACAAGGTGGCAATGTTACCACTGCAGGCAGGCTTGAGATATTTTTTACCCCTCCCACTATGTTCTAATGAAAGAACCTTTTGCTTAGCCTGTGAATTGATCAATATCTCAAATCATAGGGAAACATACAATAGTGGCATTTTCTGGTATAAACAATAAGTACCAACTAGGATAAGACTAGGGGAATGAAACCCTCTTCCTTTTCCTGTTGACTGTGTGTGCTATGCTTTCAGGCAAAATGGCTTTTCCCCCCAAGCCCTGATGCTCCATTCTTTCCCAGCACTTGCTATTGATATAACTTCCCAAGTTATTGTTATTCCTCTTATTGATGATTATTGCCAAAACATGGGAAGCTTGGACCAGCATCCAGCTCCTTCAAAGGCAGCATGGACATTCTCCTAGGGAAGGAGCAGGGGAAGGTGTGAAGGGCCAGCACTAGCTGAGGGTACCAATTGGGCAGAAACTATTGTAGTCTATGCACCTGTTTATCTAGCTGTGGTATTTTATACAGAATGAGGAAATTCTGACATTGTAGTTACTGCTGGAACTGAGTTGGGCAGATCAAAGTGACAATTACCATGTTCTAGAAAGCCTTAGTTTTGATGAGGAGGTTTTTAAAGCCTATAACAACACTCAGATCCAGTTGCAAAAGCTTAAAATTGCCTCTTCAGTAGAAAGAAGGCTTTGATTTCATCTATTTTGACCCTTCCACTGCACTTATAAGTGCACTCCAGTGTGGCTGGAGATAAAAACTTTGAAATTTAAATGTGCAAGTTGCAGCTGAGGTTGGATTTGTGAGCTAGGACACAGAGTACCTTTTGATGAGCAGCAGTTTTCATTACAGCTGTCAGAAAATACCTCCCCATTAGGAAGCAATGAGTACATTTAATTCAAGTCCAACCCTTCCAACACCATCACTTACAGACACTCTTCTGCTCTGCAAGTGAGGTTCTAATAATATACTGAGCCATGTGGGACACACCAGGGTGATTAATGCTTGGATGTGAACATACACTGCTCAGAGTATATATTTTCCTCTTAAATGAATATATCTGGTTTTCATTGATATGGAGGTAGATTTGCTCTGTACTTGCTCACATGAGGAAGCCTAGAACTGTGGGATCTATCATTCAGTAATAGCTCCTGATAACACTAACACTTGGAACACGGCAGAGTAAAAAATGTGAATTCATATTCACTTTTAATAAACTGGGGTAATTAGTCAGTTGAAATGCAATAGAAAGTGACAGCCTGTGACACATAAAAGACTGCAGACTGACAAAGACAGAGCTATTCTTCATTGCACTAACATCCGTTTCTTCATCAACACTGAATTTTTTCAGTCTCTTGGCATTTCAATTACATTATAAAATGAAGGGCTAAAATCCTGCCTCTGCAGTTTTTCCTCTCCTCTTTGAGACTAAAGAAAAGAGAGGAGAAAAATCCTCTCTGCAGTTTGCCTCTGTATCCCTTGAAATGATGTCAGTGGTCCAAGGTATCCATAGGACCCATGACATGTGCAGGAGGTGTTCAGCCTTCATGCCACCAAGGTGCTGCTGGGGCTCTGAAATCCCTCCAGAGAAAACTGCCTGGAGACAATGACAATGGGGTAAAATTAGTAAAGAAGTAGAAAAAAAATGTTTATGAGGAAAAAATTAAACCATGAGGCTCAGGATGTCCAAAACACTCCTTTGAGCTTGCTGGCATCAGTATTTCCCTCTGCATCCCCAGGGTGTCTAATAGGGCAGTTGGGTAACTCATTTCTGCCCAAATAGGATGTCACATTTCCACCTCACCTGCTCCCCCTTTCTCCAGTGCTCCCATTTCTTGTCAGGCTGTGCCCTAGGGTTCAGGGAGCTGGGGGTGGCAGCATGGCTGGCAGGGTAGTGCCCTCACCTGCACAGGACACAACCCCAGGGTACTCCAGCAGAGCAGGTCCAGTGGTGGTACCAGGGGCAGCCACAGCCCGGGTCACCAGGGTGTAAGGACCAAGATGGGAGGCCCAGCAGGGCTTTCTCCACTTATCCCACTTGTGGCACCCCAAGAGCCTGGACACTCCCAGCCTTGGATTGCCTCTAGCACTTGCTGGACCCCACTGTGAGGTGGCATAAGTTGCTCAAAAAGACAGCTTTCTGCTCAGCTAACAAACTGAAACAAACCTCTGAAGGACAAGACCTTTGCCAGAGCCAGCAGAAGCAGAAGAGGGTCATGGCACTGGGAGCAACAAAAGAGGAAATACCAGCAGGTACAGGGGAGAAGAGAGGAGGAGGGTGGAACTGAAGCTCACCTTGCAGCTCACCTTGTGGGAGCAGCAGTGAGGCAGCTGGCTCTGCCTAAGAAATCCCTGGTTCTTAGTTTCCTCTTCTTCATGATGATTTTTGTTGAAGTCCTCATCTGAGGGCATAAATGCATATGATGAACCAGCAACACTTCTGTCATTTCAGCACTGGGTGAGAATAAGCCTAGAGAGAGAAGCAATACATTGTATTAGACAATGGTTGAAACCAGACCATGTCCAGAAGTCCTTCCTCAGGACTGAAAGAGCCTGCTTTGCTTTGGAGCAGACTGGTGACCAGAGCACTGCTACTCTTCACAGAATCACAGAATGTTAGGAGCTGGAAGGGACCTCTGGAGATCATCAAGTCCAACCCCCATGCCACAGCAGGATTCCCTAGACCATCATTCTGGAAATCTTAGCAGAAACCTCCAGCAGAGACAGAGAAGTGAGAAGCAGGTATTTTTACATGAAGAACAAATGATATTTAAATCATTTTTTTTTAATGACATCAGGAGATTTTGCTGTGCAAAGCCTCAGCTTGTTGGCTGGTGAAACATCAGTGACTTACCTCCCAGGCATGCTATTCTGGTAATTTTTAGATATGGTTTTGAGAGCCCTGGATGGAAAGCATCAAGGTTGAGCTGTATAATTTTCTCAGAAGCCTCATGGTCTCATATGGTTCACTCACATGTCAAAGTAGCTTTTAATTTCTCAGTTGTAGGACTCAAGTCTTAAAAATACCCTAGCAGCCAGAAGCTCCCTTGTAAGTGTCTGAATGAAAGGGTCAGGCTTTCAACTGTGTCTAGTCTCCTGCAGTTCCTATTGTTTTAATAGAGATGTGCTGTTCAAAACCTAGCTCCCAGCTGTAGACATGAGCACTTCTGCTGCTGTGACCTAATACTTCACAGCACAGTCACTACTTCCATCACCTCAGCAAAAGATGGATCTGAAGGGGACCTGCAGTCTAACTACCACACACAGAAAAATGGTGATGATCTGAACCACCTCCACTGCTTACCTTTGAGTCCTATTTTTCAGTGAAGAAGAAGTAATCTTTGCAGAAGTGAAATAAGCCACCATATATTTTGAATAGCCCTTACAAATTTCAGAGAGGGTAAAAGGCAAAAAATGTGTTAGCAGCACTGCTGGAATTATTCATCTGTGAGCAGTTTTGTTGAAAAATAGAACCCTGAGATGTGCCTCTCAGTTCTTTCATCTGTCCCTCAGGTGCTCTGCACAAGGTGCAACCTGGGCACTGTGGCAGCTTGCTGAAGGCATTTGTTATCTTTTTCATTCTCTAACTGGACTTCTTAAATCTGACACTTTTCTTCTACCAAGAAATAAAGTGGGTTTTGGTAACCAAAAGCCTGAATTTTAAGTAGTCAGGGATATCAGTTTGAACTTGTGCTTACAATTCATTGCTTAGAAATACTAGTTTGAGTCAAAATTAGTCTGCATGCATTAGTCTTCCCAAAGAGGCATGGATAGATTGGATCTGAAGTGCAAGCCAGTCCAAGTGGTGTAAGTGTTGACTCAGGTATCTACTGTGGTGGAACTAAACCATTTTACACCAGCTGAGGGCTCTGCATCTGCTTCTATAAACTCAGGGAACTTTCCACAGACAGGCTTTTATTTTTACCCTATTCAGCCAGCAATATTCATGATCAGAAACAGAGTGCTCCTCTGCCAGGTCACTACAGAAGTGAGATAAATGTGCAGATAATGAAGAAGTCTTAATCATAGTTTACTTCTAACCCTTTGATTTTTGGTCATTACCTCTCGAGTTGTTTGTTGTAGCAAATCACCTTGGCTCTGGAAGAAAATGCAAGGGAAACAAAGTGGAGCCTGTTTTCACCTTAAGCAGCCAAGTGGTTAAAGGACTGGCATGTAAACAGCTCTGCTGCACCTATGCTGTCTTCTGGAGTCCAGTGGGATTCTGCTTTAATCTGGAGAGGGAGTGTTGGGGGTTTGTTTTGCACAGGGGCTTTAGCCTACAGTTAAGTGCAAACACCTGCTGAAGTACTGGTAATTAGTAGGTAATTAGTAGCTAATGTTCTTAGAATTTAAAAAGAAAAGCTTACATAAGTAATTACTTACTATTTCTTATAATGTGCTGCTTTTCCTGAGATTTCCTATCCCCAGAACATTTGCCAAGTTCCTAGGTTCCTCCACATACTAAATTGTTTATTAATTACACACGTATACTGCTTGTAGAAAAAATAAAATGCATTAAAATGCTGGAAACAGGAGTGAGTTATCTTTTAAATTACAGCACAAGGCTCCCTGGAAATGGCAGAATCTGCAGAGGGCAAGAGCTTTAGGAGGAGCATTAATTTGGGGCTGAGGGAGGAGGATGGTGGTGGCTAGAGCAGTGAAAGCAAGAACTGGGTAACCCAGAATGAGTTCCTTTTCCTGGGATAGGGAATAGAGAGACACAAAGTGAGAAGCAGCCTTTGCCATGAGGTTTTTTTTTGCTCAGGCCAGTAAATGTTTAGCACAGCTGTGGACTCCCAGCTGGATTCATGCTTTCCCAGCTCTATTCACACATTTCAGGTGTGCTGAGAGTTGGGGGCTCCTCTGGCTCTGCTTCAAAGTGGTTGGAGTACTAGTTCACCTCTTGCAGAAGGACCTTTTCTGGATGGATGGAAGAGCTAAACCATCTGCCTTGGCCAAGCCTTTCTGCAGCCAGCATTTGCCATTTTATATGTGAGAAGTATGAAGGCAATGCCATGGTTTTCTGCATGCTTTAGACCAGAGCTAACAGGTGGCACAGTTATTGAGGTTGGGATTGCATTTCCCAGCTGCCAGACTTGTTCTGGCAGCATGTGGGACACACTTCATACAGAGGCAGAAGAGGGGAACACCTGCAGAGGTCCATCCATGACTGGATGCTGCTCACCATGTGTCTTTCTGTGGGACCCTGCCTACAGCTCATCATGAGCCTCTTCCTACAGGGCAGGAGGGTACACACACCTCACCCTCTCTGATGATGACTCTCCTGTGAGGTACAGTGGATGCAAGAGCAGGTGCCTTCCAGACCATGGCCCTGGTGATGGTGGAGAATGGCTCTGGAGGTCTCTCACCTCTTAATTTCCTTGATCCTCTTCTACCCCATTTAGGACACTACAGTAAAATCTTGTGGGGCAGCCTAGCCAGTGCTGTGATCACAGAAAGGTGATTCAGCTGAAGAAGGAGCCACCCTTTAACCACAAAACATGGAGCTGAAATTCTTCTCTTGTTGTTACTATTCAAAGTTAAGTTTTGTTTTTAGCTTGGCAGTGAATAAGGAAAAAACCAAACAAACATTCACAAATTGGACTAATTGAGATGAAAGCTGCTGGTAGGCACCAACTTAGCATACAGCTTGGGCTTCCTCAGGTTTTAGATCCTCCAGCATTGTTATTATTCCTTTCCAATCAATTAAGCTGAATGCAAATGGCAAAAAGTAAAATTAAAAGTAAAATAAAAACAAAGGGGAAAAACCGGTTCCAAAACCAAAAGAAAACACACCCTGGGGATGGGAGGGAGACTTGTCTGTCTCTGCCATACATAGCTCTTGAGAAAAACACCCCTATTTTCCTCCAGAGTTCTAATATTAGCTGACTAATCTCTGGGAGGTGTGCACCTCAGAAGGCTCCAAGCCCAGCTGCATCTTCACAGCAACTGCTATCAACTGCTGTCACACAGAGGCAGCAGCTCTCAGGAGGTGCCTAAGTGCCAGGGCAGCATTTGTTTCCTGACCACTGGGGCTGCTGTCTCCTGGTGAAAACAAACCAGGTAGCTCTTTATCATTCACCTTTGCTTTAGATTCCTGTAACATCTACCATAACTCAGGATTGCCTGAACTGTAAATGCCCTTGCCTGCCAGGACAAAGGAAAGCCCTGACTGAAGCCATCCTAGGTGGTGTAGATGTTTGTCCTTGCAAAGCCCTTGTGAAGGAGTGGCTTTGTGTCTCTCTCAGTGTTTCTTTCAGTGAAAAACTGCTAGCTTCATCTTTTAATTAAAAATAGTGTGTGCTTCATACTTACATGGTAATGATTTGTAAAAGTATTTATGTTTCCTAAATAAGCAGTAATTAAAAAAATTAAACAGCAAATCTGTGGCCCTTTAGGAGCTATTTCCTGCCACTGTGCTATGCACCAGGGATGTGTGAGGCTTCCTAATCAGAGCTGGGGACCAAAGCAGATTATTTGTGCTTCAAAGGCATCAGTCTGTACATCCAAACTACAAAGTGGCATCCTGATGTTTTAGTACCACTAATGGTGCAGGGCTGAGGATGGAGTTGTTGTGATTCACTCTACAAGGAAAAAAATGTGCCACTCAGCCTGGCTATTTGAACTCCTCATTCTTTTAGCATGTTTCACTCAGAAGGAGAAGCTCAGTTCCTGTGGAAGGAGGTATAGGGAGAATATTGACACAGGAGGATGGTCTGATGTTCCCTGAATTGCAAGAAAGAATGGCATGAAAGAGCACAGAAATACCACCCAGCAACACAGGAAAGGAAGAGTCATTAATTCAAAGAATTTTGAACATAAATTGGTATTAAACTGCAAACACAGTTTGGCTGGGGCATTGGATTAATGTACCTTGCCAAAAGGTTGATGATGGTGGATCATCTAATCTTGCCATGCTTTCAGAGCTAGCGAAGGACCAATTCCACTGCCCAGTTCCCTCTGTGGGCCCAGTCCATGTGCTCTGGGCTTCCTAATGCAATTTTATTTAGCTTTTCCACAAAGACCAACCTTGAGCAGACAACATATTTTTAGTGTTTGTTAAGAGTGCTACTTAAGACACCTCTCACCCTGAGGACACTGTTCAGTTGCCTAATCAGAAATGTCAAACACTGTTTAAGATTGTGTCTGAGATACCCACCAGGGCTGGCAGATCTACCACATCTCCAAGGGAAGTCTGATGGCTTTCTAGGCCAGGAATTCTTGTCACCTGTGTCTATTGGAAATACCAAGCTGCTGTTGTAAAGATCCAGGCTAGTGTTGTAATGAAGTGATTCTGCATTTGGACTCTACTGCGAGAGCCATTTTCATTCCTCCCAAGCAATATATTCTGACTATACTCAGAGTATTGTTTGTTTTAACTCTCTATGAATATTTTGGACCAGGTGGAAAACAGTTTATCTGAGGCTACTACATCTTCCTGGAGAGTCACTGGAGAGATCAGCAGGATAATGACATTTTGCAGGTTGATTCCTGAAAACTTGTGTGATTTTAGGTCAGTTATTTTACTTTTGATGCAAACTGATGGCAGACAACAGAGCAAAACTACACATCTTCTTCTCTGAGCTTCAACTGATGCATCATTTACCCAGCTGATTTACCAGTTCCACACAAAGAGCAGTGTGCAAGCAACACAGGACAATGTTTATGCATTGTGAGCTGCTTTTGCTCTCAGTTATATCCATTCCACTCCAGTCCTTTCATCGAGGCTGACAGGCATAAAAGAGAGCAGCCCAATTTTTTTCTCTGTGACCTTACAGAGAAGTGAATGAGAGCCTTCAAGACTTGGTTGTGTCTACATTCATAACAATAAGGTAACCACAGTGATCATTAATGGCTTCTTTTTGATTGCTAATCTAGGGGACCAGCTCAGCTTACTTAACTGGAACTGGTGGATGGCCTCTCCTGGTCAGGTTTGGCCTGGGTTAAAACTTAGATGATGGTGGGTAAAAGCTGAAACCATAGGATGACTCTTCAGTGTTATATTCTTAGAGGACAGAGACACCTCCAGAGTTTATGGCAATCACATGCCTATATCTGAAAGCAGTAACATCTCACACCAGTCTCAGCAGCAAGGGTCTGTGCTGGAGTGGGCTAAGCACCTCACTTCCTTCATGTCCAGGCTGAGGCAGATGAGTGAATCTGTGTGGGGAAAGAAGCAGTCCCAGGCTCCTCTCAGGAATCAGGGCTCTTTAAGCCTTTCTGAAGCTTACAGCAAACCTACCCACAGCAAACTGGAGAATATAAAGCCAAGAATAGGCCAAAGAAGGAGGTAATGTTGCATGCATCTTAACAGTTGATTCTTGCCTAATAGTTAGTGAAGCTTTCTGCTTGGTTTGATCATGTTACTCAGAAGCAACTCTTGATAAATATTTCTTTGTATAAAGACTTGAGATTGCAGACACACTTCCAGCATTGTCAGAAATGTTAACACAAATCAAAAAGGCCTGTGGTCTTTCAAGAGCTGGGTGAGATGAGAAGATGAGAAGAAGCATAGTAAGAAAAACCCACACCACCAAGTACTATGAGCACAAAGACATCTTCTTTTGCTCAGCTCATGATGTGTCTGTTGCTCTGAGGAGAGGCTGAGGGAGCTGGGGGTTTTTAGCCTGGAGAAGAGGAGGTTCAGGAGTGACCTCATCACTCTACAACTACCTAAAAGGAGGTTGTAGCCAGGTGGGGGTTGGTCTCTTCTCTCAGGCAACCAGCAGTAGGACAAGAGGGCAGAGGCTTAAGCTCTGCCAGGGAAGGTTTAGGTTAGATATTAGGAAGAAATTCTTTACAGAGAGAGTAATGAGGCATTGGAATAGCCTGCCCAGGGAGGTGGTGCACTCACCATGCCTTGGAGGCTTTTAAGAAGAGATTGGATGTGGCTCTTAGTGCCATGGTGTAGTAATCATAACAGTGCTGGATCAAGGGTTGGACTTGATGATCTTGGAGATCTCTTCCAACCCAGTTGATTCTATGACTCTATGATTCTGGAGAACCTCAGCTCCTGTATCCTGGTTCTCTGTGGACCACCTAATTTAATCATTGGTTCTTTGTAGGACCCAATGAATGACAGTGGATGCCTAATGAAAGCCATTGTCTGCAGCCAAGAAAGGGGCATTTATATTTGTGTTTGTCATGCAGATCAGTTGCTTACCTTGGAAAAACATCTCAGGATCAGTCACCTAAGGAAATGTAGCAACTGCCTGCTGACTAGAGTGAGTAAACCTCTGAGTGAGTCAGAGGGTAGAAGAAACAATGGGTGTTCTAAAAAAGAATCATACAGTTCAGAATTACTTCAATCATTTCTAGGTCTTCCTGACAATTAAAATAAGGATTTCTTCCAATCAAGGAGTTCCTCTGCTCCCAAAAGTAGAATCTTTGCATCATCTTTATGTTTGTATACATGATTTCCATTCTTACTGTGGTTTTTGCTTGGTTTCTAATCTTGGAGGTCTCTTCCAACCCAGATAGTTCTGTGTGATTCTGTGTGATATTCCTGGACAGTGGGCAGAAGTCACTGAACCACTCAGTGACAGCATATTGTAATGAAGGGAGCAGCACCTACAGCAGCATCTAGTCTTGTTTTATTTGACATTTTTTGCTAATTAAGGGCATGTCTTAAATCCAGGCTTGGTTTTATCACTTAGTTAAGTGAAAAGATGTAACAAGGATGTGACTTTCTTTCAAGGCAGTTCAGCAAACCTTTCAGGCTCCAAGAGCTAGTGTGGTGCAAAAGAGAGGCATGAAGAGCTGAAATCATAGAATGGCTCAGGTTGGAAGGGACCTTAAAGATCATCTAGTTCCAACCCTGCCATGGGCAGGGATGCCACATGCACTAGACCAGGTCATCCAGGGCCACATCCAGCCTGGCCTTAACCACTGCCAGGGATGGGGCCTCCACAACCTCTCTGGGCAACCTGTTCCAGTGCCTCACCACCCTTTGGGTAAAGAACCCCCTGCTAAATAATCTAATTGCAGTCACACCACATACCAGTTTTGAACCCTTGTGCCTTAAACCCAAGGAACACTTCCTCACTGGCCTTCCCCCATGACAGAAATAGCCCAGATGGAGATTTTGACTTCAGCAGTGAATGTTACAACCTGCTCAAATGATGTGATGTTAGTGCCCTGCACAGCTAGCTGTACAATAACTTGGATCCTAGCCTGCATCAAGTTTCCCTGTCAGCACAGCACACTGCTTGCTTTGGTGCTCATTAGAGGTCTCCAAATGCCTGTCAGAATTTATGTCCTGCTTTTTTTTTGTCTCACTTACTTTCACAGATCTTGTTTCTTTAACCACATAATTCAATTATTGAGCATGAAAACATTTCCCCCTTGATTCTGATTGTTCTGTGGCTGATGATGGTGTGAGGTGCCATGATGGAGTGCACTCAAGGACCTCTTGGGTGAGCCTGTATATTTGCATTGCTAATTCCCTGCCTTGAGAGGGAAGGCAATGCTTGACTGTGTTCCTTGCTTGATTCATGGATCTGTCTTGTTTTGCTGAGGATTGATTTGTGTGTAGGCAGAGAAGAGGGCTGGGTGTATGGGTTAGGTTGCTAACTCTTGTGCACCACTGATGTTCTGCTTGTTTGCAAGCAGGTACTGAAAAATGGAAAACCAGTTGCATTCCAAAAGAATTGTTAAGGTGTCTGAGAGGAAGCTCTGTCTGTAAAGACCTGCACAGAGAGATGCTTTTGGTCTGTGTGACCCAAAGAAGAGATCATCATCCAAGGAGAACCTAGGATGGAAGGCTTAAAGCAGGTTGAAATGATTGATATAATGAAAATAAATGCTTTGTATGGGCTTAGCTTTAGCATCAGACTTATGATGCTGGTAGGATGCATAAAAGTCATAAATCAATGGCATGCTGAAAAGAATAATGTTTCTCTAACAAGTGATGTAAGACTTGGAGGCTTAGTCCAGACCAAACACAAAGTAGAAAGCTTCAGAAAAAATAATTGAGGTCTGTGCAAAATATTTCAATTTTTTATTGATTGAAGGCAATTATCCCTTAATTGCATATTTAAATGAGGTATTAGGAGGTTTAACTAAGCAATGCCTCTTAATTGCTGCTGCACACTAGGTGTCACAGATTGTGTTTATTTCATATGTTAATTAAAGAGAATGGGTATTTTATTTTATTGACTAGCAGGCTCTTCAGGCTGCACTGCTTAGGACCAAGGATTTCTCAGGTGTCCACAGGACCCTGGGTGTTCATGTGATCATGAGAAAGGTTTCAGTTTTAAATGGAGAAGTACATCTCCATTTCATGGATAGCTTTAGCCCCTTAGACCATATGTAAGTAGCAGGAGGGAGAACCTGAACCCAGGTAACATTAACTCAATGCAGAGCTGGGTACATGCAGGCACAGCCACAGCAAAGGGAGGTGTGTCAACAGCAAAGGTCTTCTCTGTCTGTGCTGAACACACTGCTCTAAGGTTCTGAAGCAGGACCTGATGGGCTTGAAATTTGAAATATGTGGCATGATTTCCAAGCTATGGCATTAATCCTTGAGGTTTTGTTGCATACTCCTATGTGGTTCATACCTTGAAGGTAGCATCACACAGAATCACAGAATCATTGAGGTTGGAAGAGACCTGTAAGACCAGGAAGTCCAACCATTGACTATCACCCCCATACCACTAAACCATGTCCCTAAGTACCACCTCTTGATGTTTTTCAACCCCTTCAGGGATGGTGACTCCACCACTGCCCTGGGCAGCCTGGGCCAATGCCTGACAACTCTTCCTGGGAAGTAATTTTCCCTAATATCCAATCTAAACCTCCCCTGGTGCAACTTCAGGCCATTTCATCTTGTCCTATCACTGTTAACCTGGGAGAACAGGCCAACCCCCATCTCACTCCAACCTCCTTTTAGGTAGCTGTAGAGAGATGAGGTGTCCCCTGAGCCTCCTCTTCTCCAGACTAAACACTCCAGTTCCCTCAGCTGCTTCTCATAAGACTTTCTCTCCAGACCCTTCTTGTTGCCCTTCTCTGGACACACTGCAGCCCCACTGTGAGGTCAGGTGGAAGTGTCTGGATCCCACATGCTAGTTCTTGGACATAGTATCCACTTTTTTCTATAAGATGAGAATAATCATCTGGGAAGTGTTGAAGGGGCAAGAGACAAGGTAGGCTGGCTAATCAGAGGAGTGCTGTTCTGTATCTGTGTGGAAGGGACAGATGGATGGATACTGCAAACTGGCCAGATACAAACCTTCTTTAGGACAGAAACCACAGAGCTGTGTGAGTGAGGTTTGTGCCTCAGCTAATAAGCCCCACTGGGAGACAAAGCCTCTTAATTCAGTAATAACATAACACTCAGGCCCTCAAAGAGCTTCTGGATCAGAGCAAGTGTAGCTCAGAGCATGGGCAAAGGGGACATGTCTGTCCACACCCAGCACAGTTCAGTGGTGAGGCTTGTGAGAACCCAAAGGTGGTTTCAGGGTGTATAAGGCATGTGGCTGCTCAGGGTATGGAGAAGCTCAGAAATATGTGTTAAGGAGATGCAATCTGGAGTTGGAACCAGGGGAGAAAAGATCTGCCAAAATGACTGGGGGGGTGTGGGGGGTGTGAGTGCAGCCTATCTTATTATGGGAAACTCAGAAAAATAGTGTCTTTTGTTTGGAAAAACAGAAGCAGATGGCAGAAGCCTGAGCAATCTTTAGGCACAAGCCTGGGGCCATGGGCTACCTCCTTCCCAAGGAGGCAGGGACTGACTTGCAGTAGGAGCAAAGGCTCTGGCCAATGTGCCAGCTCTTGGGGCTGCTGCAAATACAGAGTGCAAGCAGGTGGAGGAATATGGAGGGGATGAAGAAGCAAGATCCATCTGCTGGTTCTGGGGGAAGGAGTCTGGAAGGAGAAGAAGAAAAATTCATAGACCCACTCTGCCCAAACTTTTCCTCCCTAGGGAAGCCCCAGGGATCTTCCTCAACTTCTGCCCAGTTCCCAACAGTTTTTGTTCTCTCCCTAGCACCTCTCCTGGTGGCCACCATTAAAGGGAAGGTTGTTTCTCTATTACTGTGTGATCACACAGGTGGCATTCATCCATAAAGGTGATGGGGGCACAGCACCAGGAAAACTGGAGACCCATGGCAGCAAGAAAGTAAAAGCCACATGAGAGTACACAGGCATAAACTGGCCTTGAATAGCTTCAGGCAGGAAATTGGGTGAGCAGTGAGGTTCAGAAGTGGCCTTGTAGTTAGAGCAGCAGAAGAAAAAAGTATTTTGAAGATGGAGCTGAACTGGTTTATTTACTGAATCACCAATTAGTGTTTTGGAGCTGGTCATCAGTGCCAGGGAGTAGTTCTTCCAACTCTACATTCAAATGTGATATTCCACAATTTGTGGTTTTTTTACCTTTTGCTGAACATATATGGCTTTTTCAGAGCAGCACCAAAATCCCATGGCTGTTCTTTGAGCACAGGACATCTGGCTTTCTTTTGTGTTTTGGAAAAATCAGCTGGAGCCAGTAATGATGGGATGATCATGGACACCATTTCTGCCTTCTGTCAGAGTATAAAAATGCAATACCAGAGTAAGAACCATCAGCCTTGAAGTATTGACAGGACAGTTAGACTTAACACTGAATTTACTCTCTTTTAAATGTGCTAAATCCAATCCTAGATTAAATTTCAACTACTTTGTTACAGCATGATCCACCAGGGATACCAATTAGAGCAAAGCACCAAATCTGCAGTGTGGATGAAGAGGTGAAGTGGTTAATATCTTTTTTAGTTTGGGTGTTTTTTTTTTTTGGTGGGTAATTTCCCCTTCTAGTTCTTCCTGTGTCATTTTAATTAGCAAAGCCCAAGGGATCAAATCTGAGTTAACAAAAGGCAGTGGCATAGCAGTTTGTCTGCTGTTATTGTAGCTTATTACATCTATGGTTATCACCTCATCCTGACCTTGGGCTTCCCTCACTGGTTTATCATCTCTTCTCTCCATCTCATATGTCTGCTGTGAACTTGCTGGGGAAGATCTGCTGGTTTGGTGGCCCAGACCTGCAACAGCAGCACTTTATTCTACATCCAGGCAGGTAGGAGCAGTAATACAGCTGTGAAAAGAGAGCTGACAGATGCAGGGTTTAACGGCAGGCCTTTTGGAAGGGCAAATGCTGCAGTGTCAAGCATGTCCTCCTGGGGGCCAGTAGCTGATCTAGGACCAAACAAGGTCTGAGCATGTTACAGGAGTGGTCAGAGAAAACCTCTGCTCTGCCTCAACATAGAGACAGATATGCTGTGGACATAGGGATATGCTGGGTGAGCTGGTGCAAGAACCCAGAGGAAAAAGAGGAGACTTGGATGTACCTCCAGTTCAGTTTTAAGAGAGCTCAGCCACGGATTGATCACTCTGCAGCATGACTTTTCCCTCCAGGATGGACTGGCAAGACTGCTGCAGTCTGTTGCATGCTCTGCTGAAGTCCAGGCACAGCTACCCCAGCAGCTGCAGAAGCTTCATGGGCTGGTGACATGCTTGTGTCTCCCACGCTCTGCCAGCGTGGGGTCTCCAGACAGCTGAGAGATTTTTGTCAGACATCTTTGGGCTAAAGCAGGAGTGCAGAGATGGAACATATCAACTTCTTAATGATTAAAGAGGAGATCAGTCTGGACAATTTATGGCTCCCTTTTGGCCAAAGATCTGTGGAACAATATGTTGTCCCTCGCTGGGCAAAGACTTCAGAGAAGCTCATAATTTAGCCCCTAATGTAGGAGAGGTTTAATATTACAACACACAGCACAATGGGTTGAAGAGAACCAGACTGGTCTTGACATCACCAGCATTTCCTTCCCTTCAGTTCCCCAGCACAGTTGCTATTGTTTGAGCCTCATCCCTAATGGCACTGGAGAGGAATCCAGCATCGACCGACAGCTAGGGCTCTTGCCATTGTATCATTAGTTCTGCTCCCGGTAGATCTAGGCGAGGACCATGATCAAAATCTCTCAGGCTGCCAGCAAACTTGGGCTGCCATGAGTGGAGCCAAAGCTCTGTTTGTGAGGGGTGGAGAGAAAGTTCAAAGCTAACCTGGTTCCCATCTCTGGAACTATTTAACTGTAGCCCACAGAGTGTGGTTGGTGCTGCCCTGGGAATTCAGTCGCTTTCTGCAGGTCAGCCTCACGATGAAAAAACTTCATCTCAAAATGTTTAACTTCAAAAAGGGTTAGATTCAATTTCCTGGTGAAGGCTCGTGTCAGTTCTCATTTTAATCTCACCTGCATCCCTGCCCCTAGGTAAAATGTCATTGTATTGTCACATTTGATTGTAAGAATCCTAGTCATGTGGCCAGCAACTAAATCACAGGCTTGAACATTCCTGAGGATTGAATCCAGACTCAGATCCAGATAGGCTGCCTCTCCTGCTTTTGACAGGAGTGGAGCCATTTATTTCTACCTGGATCATCAAATTAGGATGCAGCTCTGTCCTCTGAGGTCCTTGCTTCTATCTTACCTTATCTCCTGCTCCCCAGACAACATTTTTCCTGCTTGAGGCAGCTGATTGTGAAACTGCTGAAATAATGCAGAATCTTCCCCTGTCCAGAGAAACTAGCAGTGTCACATGCTTAGTGCCTTTCCTTTTCACAGGTAGTCCATGAATATGCTTTCTTAAGTCATTGAAGAAAAACACTTCCAAGAACAAACTGTCTTGTCTTCAAGAAAAATATTTGGCCTGGTAAAATGCATTGTGCTATGAAGGATAGTTCCAATTTACAGACTCATGAGCTTATGAGTGGAATAAGCTTCCTTCCTTATCTTTATGTTACAGCAATGGCACCCCCATACAATAAGTCTTCCCTGGCAGAATTTTGAAAAAGTAATTCCAGTGCAGAGAATATAAAATAAATACTATCAAGGAAAAATATTTTTTTGCTCCCCTGGAATAGAAAACATTATTGAAACTGTTGGATGCCTCAGGAGTCTATTCATGCAAAATCTATCTCTGCAGTCAAAATGTATTCTGTTCTGCAGATATTTTTTTCAATAGGTGACTGAGACTTCAAGACAGAAAGAAATAGCCATTTTGGCCAGGAAAGAACAGGCATGTGGTCTGGTTTTAGGGGAGCATAGATTTTTTTTTTTTTGCATGAAAATTATAGTAATTATGGGTATTTGTAAACAGGGATTTCTGCAGGGGAAGGGCCTAATCACCTGGTCAGCAGCTGGAAGTGGCTCTATGCAGATCCTTACCTAACACATAATAAAAGTCACCCTTTGCTGCACTGCCACAAAGAAACAAATTACAGCACAAAAGGAGACCTGCCAAATGCAGTCTTTCATCCTCTTCTGCTTCCTAAAGAGGATCTTTGAATATTCTGGTTTGAAAAAGCTATAGAACAGAATAAATAATAATTGATGTCTATCTAACCCACGTGCCCAAAGGAAGGAAAAGACTGGGAAGTGCTGATGTATATGTGCTGCTTAGCCATTTACTGTGATATATGCATTTCCTTTGCATTTGGAAGTTCTCATGTCATGCACAGGCCAGGTCTGTTCCTTTCATTTTTAATTCTTTTTTAACTACATATTTTTAATTTCTCCTTATTGTTTTCTCACATGGTTCCCTCACAGTTATTTAAAAGCATATCCAACAAGCAAAGCCATACAAAAGGGCTCTTGTCATATTGCAAACCCTGGCAATCTGAGGAAGAAATTCACTATCTAACTGGAAACAAACAAAACCCAAAACAAAACAGAAAACCCCAATAAACAAAACAAAAAGCCCCAAAACAAACCCAAACCAAACCAAACCAAAACCCCCCAACAAACAAAAACCCAAACCCAAAGAAAAATAAAATTAAAAACAAACTAAAAAAGAACAAAAAAAAAATCAGAGGAAATCTGGCCAAAGCTGTCCTTCCCCTAGGCATCTCAGCTTAACATCCTGGTTCCCAGGTGTCCCAATCCAGGCATAGCTTAGGCAATGAGAAGTTGCCTTTCTAACCCTGGTGGTTTACTTCAATCTTTTTCTTTGCATTTAGTAGTGCCTGGAAAATAAAAGGGCAGTTGCTGTAGCTCAGCTGAGAAATGATAACTTCAAATCCTTAATTTGCTTGTGATGAACACCCTTTATCCTTAGGCTTTCTAATAAGATGCTGTCAATATGTATCACTGCTCATCTTCTGCATCTCTGCCCCTCTTCCTCTGCTGAATGTCAGCTGACAATTGTGCTCAGGGTTTTTCTAGAGCCAAGTTTTCCAAAAGGAGTCCATAAAAACTGGTGATCCACCCACAGCTTCCCCAGGAGCTGGGCAGAGAGGCACAACTCCAGCCCTCTCTCTTTCTTGCCTTCCTACTTACTTCCCTTCAGTCAACTCCCAAATACTCCTTTAGGTTGTGTTAATCAGTGTTGAGTTACACAAAGCTGCTTACCCCTGGGTTAATTTGGGTGGAATCAGGGAGTTTGCATGTGCAGTTTATAATGTCAACATTAGCTACTGGAACTCAAGCATAAATTCAGTTTACAGCTTGCAGCAGAGGAGAAATGAGTGCTGGGAAACTATGCAGGAGTGAAAACCATGAAGAACTCCCAGGTCCCTATAAGAATCTACACTGTGAAGGCTCAGCAACAGAAACAAACACCCCCTGGTACATGGGGCCCTGTCCCTGGCTTGTGCTGTTTGGAATGGGACAAGGGTAGGATGCCAGTTTTCTGGAGCTGTGACTGGGACCTGAGCATCTGTGCCAAGCCCCAGCTGGGAGAGAGCTCAGAGGAATGCACTGGCAATGCTCTGCACCAGACCAGGTCCTGCAGAGCTAGCAGCAGCTTGACTTTTGGGGCTACTAGGCAGTTCTGGGGCAGCCACAGCTCCTGCTGGATGCTGAATGCAACTGGGGCAGCACTGAAGGTTGCCCTTTCTTTCCATGCTGTTACAGGGACTTCCCTTGGGAAGGCACAGCTCCCACATTGCACTCACCCACAGAAGACACCCTCCTTTCCAGCAGCAGGCACCTGGCATGTATTTGGGTTTCTTGTGCTGTTTCTCCCTTTTTGCCACTGGATATGTTATTCCTTGTTAATTTATGAATTGCTGTGAGTCTTTGGCTTGACTCTTATTAAATATTGTGCATTTTAAAGGTGTTTAGTTCTTTCCTTGCTAGTATTAATCTCTTCACTATCAATTCCCTATTCCCATCTGTTGTTTTGAAATGGCATTATATATTATTATGCCTCTTCATTGCTTTGGCTCTCTGTCACAGCTGACTGCTTGTTTACCTCACTCTCCGTGGAGCTTCCAAAATCCTTTTTCTCCCTTCTTCTCATGGCAATGCTCCAGTTCCCTGATTCCTGGTGTCTTCAGCAGAGGTTCTCCTGGGTAAACTTTAGGGCATCTTGCTCCAGAGTTTTAGCATCTCTCTCAGTTTCTCTCCCTCTTCTTCCTCAGCTACTTGTCCTGTCCCTCTGCCAAAGGTAACTGCCCTGTAGCTGCACCAGCAGAAGTGGAGTCCTACCTGTAACCCAGCCACCAGCCTGGAATTTCACCCAGAACTCTTCCACCAGTGGGGAGAAGAGGCACAGTTCAGTCACCTGGAAGCCTCCACTGACTCCATTCACCCCCACAGGTCCTCCTCAGGTTCCCAAACACCACCCATGGGACCTGATTAGGTGTTTCATGGCAGAGTTACCTTGGATGTTGCTGTAGTATCCCACTTACTGCTTCTTATTTCTTTTTCCTTATCCTTTTCTTCTATGTCATTTCTATGCCCTTTTCCTGCCTAAATCACTTCCCAGTTTTATTTTTTATTACCTCTTCTTTCCTCCCTGCTAATAGCAGGATTGCTTCCAAGCTGTTTTGTCACTTCTCTACTACACCTCTTTTGTCCTCCAGCCATCTAACCAACGTATTTTATGGATGCTTCCAATATTCATGACATCAAATGTCATTCCCACCTGTGTTTCAGGCTGTTTAATTTCTAGCATCTGAAAAAAAAAAAAACAACCAAAAAACAAACCCAAAGTATTTAGGCTTTAGAAGGAAAATAATGTCATTAATAAAGGAGTTTTTTTCAGTAGCCTTCCACAGGACCATTCATTACTTGCAAGTTACACCTTGCAGTGCTAAGGGCTCAAGAGTGGAGATGGCAATAATGGTAAACCCCACTTCAGCCAATGTCCCTCTGCACTTTGCCCTTCACAGTGACCTTGCCCTGCACTGCCTGGATAAATCCCTGCTGCTCATTTCTCAGTCACAATGAACATTTTCTGAATGTTATGGTTTGTATGACTGCCTATATGCAAAGTGCCACAGGCTGGGGGCAGAGGGGCTGCAAAGCTGCCTGGCAGAGGAGCTGGAGGTGCTGGTCAACAGCCGGATAAAGATGAGGCAGCAGTGTGCCCAGGTGGTCAAGAAGGTCAACAGCATCCTGGCTTGGATCAGAAATGGTGTGGCCAGCAGGACTAGAGAAGTGATTGTCCCCTTCTACTGTGCACTGGTGAGGCTGCACCTGGAATCCTGGGTTCAGTTTTGGGCCCCTCACTATGAGAAGGGCATTGAGGCATTGGAGTGTGTCCAGAGAAGGGCAACAAGGCTGGGGAAGGGTCTAGAGCACAAGTGTTATGAGAAGCAGCTTGAGGGAACTGGGGTTGTTTAGTCTGAGGAAGAGGAGGCTCAGGGGAGACCTTCTCTCTCTCTACAACTCCCTGAAAGGAGGCTGGAGTGAGGTGATCTCCACATGACAGGACCTGTGTGACATGGTGCCTGCTAGCATGGTGGTTCCTAACCCTCTGCCAGGCAGCTGTGCCTGTCTCCAGCTATTTTTTGAAACACAAGTCTTTCCCTCTCCTCCAGGAGCCATCAGCTTGATGTGTTGATCCTGTTCTTCCACATGGAATGACATTACTGGTTTAGAAACATTTTGTTTTCTTTTCTAATTTCTATATTTTCTAAGTTTATGGGAGGCCAGTTGCTCCCCAGCAGTTCTTGGAGCCCAGTAGACGGCTCACGTAGGTTTATTTGCTCTCCTACAACAGGTATTTACACAACTACCTGCTTCCCAAGCATCTCAGTAGCATTCTCTGCACCCAGTGTAGTTTGAACTTCTGGTTTTTGAATGGGTAGCTAGGGGAGCAGTCAGCATTCCAGCTCTTGTCACAGCACAGCCTCATACAGTTATCTGAATACTTTCCTGTTCCTACTGGGACTATCTTGCCTGTCCTGGGTGGGATTTTGCCTTTCAGGGGTGAGTCCCATTGGCAGCTTAGAGTTATCAACATTCTCAGGAACTGCTTTACCACCTTAAAAACATCTCAGTGTTTTCCAGCTGATGGGAGCTCCTTTTACAGCAGCTGTGGCACCAGTCCCTGAATGCAGGAGCTTCTATTGCATATTACTGAATGACTTTTATTTTATTCTATTCCTCAAATCCATTTACTCTTTCTGTCTGCTGCTCTGATCCTCTTCTGTAACAACACATTCTTTTACCTATGGACAATCATTAGTATGTCATTCAGGGTCCCAAAAGTAAGTATTCTCCTTATTTATAGCCAGGTCATCAGGAAATGGAGAAAGAAGAAAGATCCAAAAATGGTTTCTGGAGAAACTTCCTTCATGCCTGTCCTTCAGCCCAACAGTTCTCTCTGCAGTACTGCCAGTGGTTGCCTTCCTTTCAGCAGGCTCCCACTCCATAGTTCCTCTGTACATCCCTATTTTCTCTACTTGAAGAGATGATTTCCCATCTGGTGCCTTATTAAATGCTTTGTTAAAGCCCAGATAAATGATACCTACCATATTTCCTTTGTCTGGAAAATCATTAATCTTTGAAAAACCCTATCAAGTTAGTCTAAGCCAAGCTACTGCTAGCAAACCCTTTGGTAATTTTTGGAGTCCATTCCCAGTTTATCTCCATGACCTAAATTACTTCTTCCTTTCAAATTTTCCCAAAGCCTTAAGAAGTTTGAGGTCAGACTAACTTGTAATTGGCAGATCTTTTCTCCCTCTTAAATGTAGGTACTGCAGCTGCTATCCTTGTGTTCCAGGAGTTGATGAGCTTGTCAGGAATACCTGCAACTGCTCCTGTAATTTCACATGCCAGTTCTGTCTGAACTGGAGGAGATTACCCAGGTCCTCCCAACTGGAGACAATTAAGGTCTTACTCTTTTTTGCAGTTGTTTCTGGCATAATGAAACCTCATTATTTGCCTTCCCCTTGCCCTGCTCTTCACAGAATCACATAATCACAGAATCATTACGGTTGGAAAGGACCCTCAAGATCATCTAGTCCAACCGATAGCCCCACACTACTCTTACCCCTAAATCATCCCCTGAAGAAACACATCTATCCTCTTCTTAAAAACCTCCAGGGATGGTGACTCCACCACCTCCCTGGGCAGCCTATTCCAATATCTCACCACTCTTTCAGTAAAGAAATTCTTCCTAATATCTAATCTAAACCTACCCTGGCTCAGCTTAAGCCCATTCCCTCTAGTCCTGTCACTAGTCACAAGGGAGAAGAGGCCAACACCCGCCTCCCTAGAATGGCCTTTCAAGTAGCTGAAGAGAGCAATAAGGTCTCCCCTCAGCCTCCTCTTCTCCAGGCTAAACAAGCCCAGCTCCCTAAGCCTCTCCTCATAAGGCCTGTCTTCCAGACCCCTGACTAGCTTAGTTGCCCTTCTCTGCACCCTCTCCAGTATCCTTCCTCCAGTGTCCTTCCTAAACTGCGGTGCCCAAAACTGCACACAGTACTCGAGGTGTGGCCTCACCAGTGCCATGTACAGTGGCAAGATCACCTCCCTGCCCCTGCTGGTCACACTATTCCTGATGCAAGCCAGGGTGCCATTGGCCTTCTTAGCCACCTGGGCACACTGCTGGCTCATGTTCAGCCGGCCGTCAATCAGCACCCCCAGGTCCTTCTCTGCTGGGAAGCTCTCCAGCCACACCTTCAGTGTCATCACTCTTAGGAAAGTTGGAGCTAAAGGCTCTGTTTGAGTGACTCTTTATCCAAAAGGTCCATAGATCCTTCTTTTTCCCCCACTCCTTCTAGGAATGAAGCTTGGGGATCCTATTAACACCACTGATTTGATTCTCTCCCTTTCAAGGCCTGGAGACACACAGCAGGTTGACCTTCATGGCCAGGGTGCTCAGAGCACTTAGTCCATCAGAGCTTGCCCTTTGGAAATGGAGAACATTAGTTCCAGCCTTACTTTTGTTTATTCTTCCATCTAATGTAAACTGAACCAGGGCATGAGCACTTCAGCCAATGTTGTTTCTCAGTTTGGGTCTACTAAAATGTCTTTATTGCTTACCCAAACTGATGGAAAATTCCAGTCATTCTTTCAATATCTCTCTGTAATAAACACAACTCTATGTTTTATTTATAATTGTCTTCACCAGCTACTTTATTTCAGTGATACCAGAATCTCTAGCAATCTTTTTAGGAGTCATTTTGTCTTGATTGTGTTTAATAGAGTAGGATAGAGAACCTTACAGGCAGGAGGAATCTTAACCATGAGTGGAGGTGATTGAAATTTGACTGTGACAAGTGCCAGCCTTTTTAGCCAAAATTAGAATGAAATATAGAAGTATTAAAAGGGGAATGTTTCCAGGTCAAATGAACTGCTTGAAATGTTTCATTTTGTCTGAAATTTATTAGAGCTGATTTAACAGTGTTTTCACTTGGTTTTCCCTTCTGGCATTTTGAAATTTGAAAAAAAAACCTATAAAAAATAAACCACCACCACCACCCCCCCCCAACCTGTCAGAGATGAAAATGACTTTAATATTAAATGTTCATATTTTGATTCTTCCCAGAAAGGGTTTAAAATGACTTTCTATGCTGTTTCCTAGCAGGCAGTGGCTTAAACATATGCTCACCCTGTAACAGGAGTTAAAGAGGAATGTGTGATTCTTGTGATCCATCACAGCTAAGCAAACTCTGCTAACTGTAGAGCTGTTAGCTGAATTATTCTCACTGTGAGCTGGGCTTCTGCTAGGTGTATTTCTTCTATAGTGTATCCTTCTGCTTTGTAATTACTGCAAGTTTGGTGGCATGTGTCCTGGGAGGGAGAAAAGGTCCCTGGAAGCAAACATTAGGCTGACTGTGGTAGACTTTAAGGGCTTGTTGTGTCTGTAGAGAGGATGGTCCTGATAAAGAGGCATCTGGGTCTTCTTGTCTCTTTTCTTCTATTAAGATATGTCACACTAGGCTCTGGACAGCTGGATAGTGATGGGTTTGCCCCCAGGGTGTTTTGGGGTACTGTGGTAAGAGAGCATTGCTATCTCCAGGAGCTGCTGAATCTGAGAATATGTCTCAAGGATGAAACCTGGAGAAGTGCAAGGAATGATTTCATCTTGATTAATTACACAGTATTGATCCTCTGTGGAAAGAGCAATTATCCCAGACACTCTTCTCGCTGAAGTGAAAGCCACTGGGAAAGCCACTCTGATCAAGAGGATGAAGGTTTTCCCTCCAAAGAGCTCAACTGGCTTTATCCTCAGGGTCTGCAGTGTTAAATTTAGACTCAAAGGGGGAAAAAATTGAGCTCCAGTGTAGATGTGCTCAGCTTATATCAAGTGCAGCAGAAGTTGTACAGACAAGTGGCAGAGTTAAAACTGACTCCAGTTGGTGAAGTCTGAAATCCTTGTGGCCCTTGTGATGAGCAGCTCTGTCTAGAGCTTTCAAAATCTGCAGAGTGTCTGTTGATTATATTCATAATGAGGATGTCATTCTCCCCCACCCTTTGCTTTGCTGAGCTGGAGATATCTCCATAGGCATTGATCTGAAGCATGCCAGGTTTCACCCTACGCATCAGGGAAACACAGGTTCTTAACAAGAACCTGAAACCCAGAGGTGCAGACTGTCTCACATACATTGACATTGTCTGCTTCTCTGGCCTTGCAAGGAGCTGTGACTCTAGAAATGTTGGGGGGTTTAAGCACAGTGATGTTATTCTGTATCAATCTACAAGGTGTCCCCATCAATAGAATTTGTAGTACTGTCCTGAGCTTAAATTCATGCCCAAATACAAGCTCTTCTTTCCCTGACATTTTCTGGTACTTTCACTGGGCTGCACTGTCTAGAATGGAAGTGTTCCCAGTCACTGAAGGGTAGAGCCACCAACATCCAGTCAAATCAGTGCTAAGCCATCTCCCTCTGCTTGCTCTCTTCAGTTCACCTGAAGCTTGGTCCTCCACCAGCCCCCTCAGTCTAAGGCTGCTGTGACTCCTCAGCCCTCCATGATCAGAAGGCCTGTGAATTCTCAGCATATTGTCAGTGCCCTTGTTCTCTTTCTGCCCCACTGAGGTGAGCAAGGAATTCAAGGTAGAAACCCCCTTTCCCTTTGAAGCCTTGCTGGTCACACAAAGTCTGTGCAGAACCCCTCAGGGATGTTGCCCTTGAACTAGCTATCCCAACACTCTTCTTTTGCCCTCTTGAGCTCCTGTGTTAGGAATCCCTGGTGTTAACCACTTGCATTAATAAACCCAGACAAACTGCTACCTTCTGCCTGCTGCTTCTACAGCACAGCTTAGCTCCTGGTGCTCTGCTGAACCCACCCTCATCCCTCAGTTACTGAGATTTTGTCCTGATCCATCACCCTTCTTTTCCTCAGTTGCGGATCACCACGGGAAGCTTTATAGAAAGGTTTATATGCTTTGGGAAATCTTCCAGTCCTCTTTCAGTCAATACCATGCCCAACACAAAGCACACTTTCCTCCAAGAGCTGCCCCTGCTTCTTAAGAAACAAATTGAAGCATAGAGATTCTTCTGCTCAGGTTCTGCAGACGACAATTCCCGTAGCACCACTCAGAGAAACACACAGCTTTGGTGGTGTCAGTATCTTGTACTCAGCCACA
This sequence comes from Galbula dea, assembly GCA_013399015.1. Lineage (NCBI taxonomy): Eukaryota > Metazoa > Chordata > Aves > Piciformes > Galbulidae > Galbula > Galbula dea. The sequence continues at coordinate 525,953 of VWZX01007597.1, forward strand.
GCTGGGATTTGGAGGAAAACAATTTTCTGGGTATGTATAGTATCTGCAGAAGACTGGCTCTTGTAGCAGCAAGCTGTAGATCAAAATATTTTCCACTTTGGGGAAGTGGGTGAAATGGCCAATGCGAGCGTAATGCAGGCTATAAAAAGATCAAAGTTGCAATGCTCTGCAACAGCATCATCCATTGAAATGTAGCAGGAGCTTGCTGGGAAAAAAAATGTTCATGCAATATATAAGACATTAAAAATTCTGTTACATTACTCTTGCCACAAAGATTGTAATGAAAATGGGAAATGGCACAAACGTAACCCATTCTCATTACAATCGTTAGATTGTAATCTTGTGCTCTCCTTCTCAAGAGAATGCTAAATGAGATTTTAAAGTATGGAAAATAAAGGAGCAAATAGAAACTGGAAAGCAAAAGAGGTGAGGCATGATAGACTGTTCCTGCATTCTTATGTTCTTTATTTTTTTGCAGGGAAGTGAGAGAGAGCAGGGTGATTTCAAAGAAAGATGCATGCACACAGATTTCCTTCCTTTTGAAAAGGTGTTCTTTCAATAGCCTTATCTCCTTCATTCTTACCTTAAAAAAATAATCCCTGGGTATCAAAGAGACAAAGTAACACCTCAGATATCTACATCAACAGATTTATTTAAACAGCATAGAATTTGCCCTTCTCTGTCATAAGAAGAGCTGAAGGTAACACCTCCCAGTGAGAGAGAAGAACTGTATGACTTAAGAGACTAACAATTAAAAACCTGTCAGTCACAGGCTTGGATCCAGCCCTGATTAGATAGTGACCAAAAGTTGTTAATATTAGGTGATCTCTATGGAAGGAAGCACCTGACCTCATTCTGATCCCCATGACAGGCTGTGGATGTCACTCAGTGCTGCCAGCAGAAGACAGAAAATCACAGAATCATTAAGGTTGAAGAGACCTGTAAGATCATCAAGTCCAACCATCAACCTATCACCCCCATGCCACTAAAGCGTGTTCCTAAGAACCACATCTAGATGGTTTTTGAACCCCTCCAGGGATGGTGACTCCACCACTGCCCTGGGCAGCCTGGGCCAATCCTTAACAACCCTTTCTGGGAAGAAATTTTTTCTAATATCTAAGCTAAACCTCCCCTGGTGCAACTTGAGGCTATTTCCTCTTGTCCTCTCACTGGTAACCCAGGAGAAAAGACCAGCTCCCACCTCTACAACCTCCTTCCAGGTAGCTGTAGAGAGAGATAAGGTCTCCCCTGAGCCTCCTCTTCTCCAGACTAAACAACCCCAGTTCCCTCAAGCTGCTCCTCATAACACTTGTGCTCTAGACCCTTCACCAGCCTCGTTGCCCTTCTCTGGACACACTCCAATGCCTCAATGCCCTTCTCATAGTGAGGAGCCCAAAACTGAACCCAGGATTCCAGGTGCAGCCTCACCAGTGCACAGTAGAAGGGGACAATCACTTCTCTAGTCCTGCTGGCCACACCATTTCTGATCCAAGCCAGGACGCTGTTGACCTTCTTGACCACCTGGGCACACTGCTGCCTCATCTTCAGTAGACTGCCAACCAGCTCCCCCAGTTTCTTCTCTGCTGGGTATCATTCCAGCCATTCTTCCCTGGACCTGTAGCATTGCATGGGGCAGTTTTGACCCAAGTGCAGGACCCAGTGTGTTCAATGAGAAGAAGTGATCTAACTTCATCTCCTTCCCTGTGCCAATTGTTCATGCAGAGGGTTTGGAGCAGGTGTAACAGCTGCTCTCCTTCCAGAGTCTGATGAGACAGGAAAGGAAATGCTGGCCTCTCCTCAGACTGTGCTGTTGGGAGCTTGTAGGACCTCTTGAAGTATTAATTAAGGGGGAAAAATATCAAGTGAAGATTCAGAGGCAGAGACACAGCAAATATTTGAGAGCCAGCATTGACTAGCTCTGTTTTGCTTGGAGAGTCAGAGGAGGTGAGCAGTTGTTATGCACAGGAGTCAAAAGGGGTCCTTGGTCATTGAGGCTATGTCCCTACAGAGTCCACCTGGCATCCACTCCACACAGCCCTGCAACAATACCTCCTCATAAACATGAAAACACCTCTATAGCCAAGTAAATACCTTTCAGACAACAACAATGATAGCAAAGCTAAAAAGCTCTAGTTTTTGTAGGAGAAGGTAAGAAAGATCAAAGGCATCAGAAATAATTTAGGTCTTTGTTGTTGTTTTGAGATATGTTTTCTTATCTGGCCTTGGATTTTATGGTCACCTGCTTTTTTGCTCATTTACTTTGCTTGTTGTGGGTTTGGGGTTTTGAGGTGGGGTGTTTTTGTTCATCCACTGTGGTTTTTCTTTACTCAGACTTTCTGTTGTCCCCTCTCTTCCCTTACTGACTTTCCCCAAGGAGGTGACCATGGGCTGCTCTAAGTGAAAGCAGAAGATGGAGCCTGTCCCTATAAAGGTATCATCTGTCATATCTTCATGTAACTTGCCATCACTCTTTGCTTAATGGATCTCTCAGGTAAAACGTTTTTGCTCACTTAAAATCTGCCAAGAAACACTGAAGGAAGAAATCCCATCTTTTCCTGGGTTTCTGCTAGAGTAAACCTTCTTTGTCTTGCAAGCAGTTTCCAAGAGTCAGATATTTTCTTGTCCACATATAGACACAGGAGGTGACATATTAATGATCTCTGTAGCTTTCTAGTTGAAAACCAAGGCCAGTTTTCAAAGGCCATCTCCCACTCTTACCAGTAACTTCAGAATGACTTGTAGGTTTCTCCTGTATTATTGGTTAAAAGTGTTTCCATCTGAGATGACTTCTTATTTGTGAGGTTGCACTACCATGGCAATGTTTAGAGCTGAACTAGAATTCCTAACAGCTCTGCTCTGTTAACTGCCAGGCAATTTTGGACTATGAAAGCAACCTGTATTACAGCTGGCTGTACTGCATCTGGCAGGACTTTTAATTTCCCAAGTAGCCAGTCCCTTCAAATCCACAACCCACAAAAATTAAGAATAAAATTTTCATACTGAAGCTTAAAATTAATTTAGTTTCTGTTGCAGGGCTGTAATAAGTAGATCTAATTTAACCAGTCAGCAGTTCCTTCCATTGGACATTAATTTTTTTAAAGTCTGCAAGTTAATCAACCTGGTTTATGGTGAAATGTGTTTTTACACCAAAACTCTTGCTGCTAAGTGTCTGGGATAAGTGAAAACAGCTTCTGAATATAAAAGAATCAATTAATGTTTCAATATAGGGGGAAGAAAAAGTTGTTCCCCAAATGGGTAACTTTTGTTCATTGCTGCAGACTGTTTCTTTTGCAGCTGCCTTCAAAGCATGAACTGTCAGTGCCACCTGCTCACTAGGCTGGGCTTTACAGGCAGAATAGATGGTCAGGAAATGAAGAACATCCTGAATTTTCTCTTTTTGATTTTAATAGTCCCTCTGAAACATAAAAGCAGTCCCAAGGATTCGGGAAGCCACATCCTCACATCTGTCAGAGAAGACTCAATCAGAGGACACTGATTTTAGGTAATGGAGTATGTGATTTATGGACAAAGAGGAGGCTTTGTGCCTGAGAGGTAATATCCAAAGCCAGACCTCACAGGAACATTAAAGTTGGAAGAGACCTCTCAGATCATCAAGTCCAACCATCAACCTTTTTGTTATCACCCTGTAACCATCTTCTGAAGACCTGCTTCAGAAAGTGAGGCCCTTTGGATCCTATGTTCTTGCCCTCCAAAGACAGATGTCCAGGAGCAGCCTTCCTGCAAAAGCAGCAGGGACAAATCCTCGGTTGTTTTAAGTGGGAGCTTGGCAAATGCATTTGAGGGCTGGATGACAGTGTTGGCCCTGAGGGTAGGTGACCACAAGTGTGTCCCTTTTCTCAATGCCAAAGTGCAAGCTTCTAAAGGAAATGAAAAGTGCATGTGTATCCTTTCAGCTCTCTCCTTTGTTTTTGCCTCTCACACCATACTTTTGTTCCCTGGACCTTCAACCCATCTTCTCTCCTTTCTGCAAATCAGTTTGTGCCTCTGCTGCTGCAGTAACCATAATTCCAGTCACAGCCACTCACCTCAATGGGCTTCTTGTCTCCATTGGGAAGAGCTATCCCACATGCAATGTTGGCTCTCAGCACCTAGACAAAGCATGATCTCTCTGCCACCTTGTGAGGAGAGCTGCAGTTCTGTGGTGGCTTCTGAGAGCTTTCACTATCTCAGTCCAAGAAGCTCTGGGGCACACTCTGGTCTCTTACCATGCCTTTGATTAAGGTCACTCCTTACCTTTGCCTGCCTATCTTCAGCTAACCAAGAGGTGGCAGAGATCTGTCTAGTCCCTCTTAAATCACTCTGATTTTCCCAAGTCCCTCTGCAGTTTTCTGATGGAACATATGGCAATGTTATGTCTATTTGAAAAAGCCTTTGCATCATATGTTTATACAACTGCTCACTATCCCAAGACAAAAATTCTTTCCTGTTATTGCCCATTTGCTGACTAAAGAAATTATCCTCTTTATGTATTCTAGTACTTTACCTTGATACCTTACATGTTTAATGATGTAGTCCTTGGTCCATAATCCATATGATTCACTCACCATATAATACAACTCACATCACTTTTATTTGGTTTAACCCTTGTCCTTCCTTGCTTGCTTTCCTTTGTCAGCCTTTGGTATCTCTTTGGTTTTGGGTCTCAGCCTGACTCCCATGAAGTTTCTCCTCCATCAAGTCCAGTGGTACAGGATTTGACCAAGAGCTCCTCATGGTTAAAGGTGAAACATTAAACAATGGAAAAAAACCAAACAAGCCCCAAAGGAAAGTTCATGGATGTACTACAGAAAGGAGTAGCACCAGGATGGAGAAAAAATGAATGGCTTTGTGGCTACAGAAACAAATGGAGACGAAGCACTCTGTGTTTGGCTCTGTTTCTTTCTTTGTCCATGCTGCTGGCCAGTGACTTCAGTCCCCTGTGGAAATCAGGGATCTCCACCACCTCCAGGGGGAAAGTTGATTGCACCCAGGACCTTTCCATTCTCCCAATTCCCAACCAACAAAGCACAAATAACAACTTTTCTCTTCCTTGGGTTAGAGGTGGATGAGGCCAGAAAAAAGCTGGAATTTTTTAAGAGTGAAAACAATTTTTCCCTCTGAGGTCTGATTTGAAAAAAAAAACAAAAGCAAAAGACCAAACTAAAGCCCAAACCAACAAGCTGATCAGAAAGCTCTCTGTGGATTTTTCTCCTCAGAAGCAGCAATGAAATAGTTTTTTAGAGTATTGTTTAAAAAGAACTTTTTACAACTGAACTTCAGTCCCTCCAAATCCTTTCTATGACCACTGCCTATTTCAGATGAATTCACTTTATTTCAAAGCATGCATGTGCTTTAGATCTAGAGGAAAGGGGTTCCGTTTCTGCTGATCCTCTGTGTCATACTGTCTCCAGTCCACCTTAATGGGCACATCTAGGATCTAGGGACTCTGGCCTCATTTTTTTAGGCTTTCTAGAAATTTGGATTTTTTTTCTGTCTGCATTGTTACAAAGGATATCTTTGTAGATGAGATTCCTGACCTCTACTGATACAGCTCTCTCTTTATTTACAAGTCAATAACATCAAGGCTTTTTATTTTCTTTTTCTTATTTTTTCCCCCCTCAACATTTTGGTCCTTCCTCTCTTTGTTTTAAAAAATAAACCAACAGGCAAAACTCAAATGCCAGTATTTTCATATCTGGTATGCTTCACCTCTCATACTAGGTATATAAACAAGACATTTTTACTTGCAGTATACACACACTTTGTAAATAGGCCTCTAACACTTTCAATATATTTCTATTTTCTCACAGAAACACTCTCCAGTCTTTTTCCTTTCTCTTGATTTTCCTTCAGAAAGCATGTTTCTTACAGGTGCTGGGGAGAGCAGCATGGTGACTGAGATTTGTTGAAAACATTCTGATACCCAGGAACTAGTAGTTGTGGTAGAATACTACAGAATTCAAAATAAAGCTCTACAAAACATAATTCCTCCTCACAGGCACTTGCTTCTCCAAATCCAGGGTGAGCCACTCACACTAGATCCATCTGTACCAGGGGAGGCTGGAAGGTGATACCAGAGCTCACAAAAGTTGGTGGTGGCTCAGCTGGTTGGAAGAACAAGTTTGAAGTGAGATCCAGAGAGGTTCTGCTCTGGGGAAGGAAGAGGAGAGCTTTTACATGAGGAGAACACAACCATCCAGCCTGACATGTGGAAAAAGCAGAAGGGTTAAATATTCAATGCTGAGGGGAAAAGAGGGCCAAGGAATTTTAAATGATGATTTAGGACTCACTCCTGGAAGTTACTCATTTAGGTGGACTTCTGCATTTTGACCAGCACAGTCAATGTTAGCCATGCTAAGGGGATGGTGGAAAACAGTTCTGATGCACAACACACATCAGGGTGCCAGAATGCTGATGGGAGTTACTTTCCTGACTCAACATTTTATTCTTCCTTATTTTTTTGGGCTACAAGACTATTCAGCTTCTCCTAATTGACTTGATAGTCTCACTGGAAAAAATGAGTTGTAAGAGCTTTGGGGTTTTTTTGCCTCCTGAATTATTTACAGGTGGAAAATATCTGCCTGGCTGGATCTTACCCAAAAGACACAAGAATGTTTCTTGTAGCCTGATCCCATGCTTTCCTCCCCTTCTCATTTGGTAGCAAAAAAAAAAAAATAATAAAATAAATTAGTTCAGTCAGATCTGAATTAATTTCTTTTTCTTCCCATTATTTTTCCCCTCTGGTTTAGGGAGTGAAACAATTATTTACACCACCCTGTTCCTGATAGCAACCATATGTCTGGACTGCAAGGAGCCTTGCAGTCCTACTTCTGGCAACTGTCCCCTGGCCACAATGGCATCCTTCAGTGCTCCTAGTGGGAGTAGGTGCAATGCAGCCCTTTGGGTGCCACCAGCACTTCCAGGTTTCCAACACATTACCTCATTTGACACCACTGTCCTCCAGCAGCTGTTGTAGTTAGGCGTTTGGTCAGCTGTGTGGCACAGGTGATATCTGGAAGCCCTTGAAAACTGCTGTGATGGGTCAGAGATTGAAAAAACAGGGTGGTTGAGTGATTTTGGCTCTCTGGATTCCCACCAGTTTGGAACCTCTACAGAGCTTGCTTGTGTCCCCTATTAAAAAACAAGACACAGAGACTCACCCCACAGCAAAGGACTGGGAAACCTGCCTGCTGTCCTGGCTGGGACTGGTCAAACAGGGTGGATACTACCTGGGAAACTGGGAGCAAACTGGTTTTGTCATACAATGTCATGTCTCTTCCATCTTCTTTATTTTCCTCCTTTTTTTCATAAAGTCAGCTCTTCTTCACCTGTAAAGAGGCTGGAAGAAACCCCAGCCCTGCCGGAAAGCCCCAGTGAACTGGGATGGAAATGCATCTCCTGGTCAGATGGAAGAGGGCCCATGGAGGCCCTAAGAAAGATGATGCTTTAGAAGACTAAAGATAGTGAGATGTTGCTGATGAGAGTATGAGAGGGTTAAAAGCTCGGTTAGCTCAGGCTCTGAAGCCATCCTCCTGCTGCTGGTTGCTCCTCCTCACTTGCAGGAGGCAGAAGGGAAAGACATGCAGCCTCCGCGGCTGGCAGGAGACCCTGCAAGCATCTCAGCAGCTCAACCCCCTGAGCCCTTGCTGGTGCAGAGGCTAGGAGGACTTGTCTCTTGCTACTGAGCACGGATATGATTTCTTCCAACTGGGCAGCATAAGTGGAGCAGGACTCAGCAGGACAACTTCTGCCTTCTGCAAAGATGCTGAACTTGGCCCAGTGTGAGCTCTGCCTTTGGAAAATGCAGTAGGAGGCTGTGCTGTGGAGCTTTTATCAGCACTGCAGATCAGACAGGGAAATTTCATTCTGTTTCCTCCCATTTCTAATGCAGCAATATTCCAGTGTTGTGCTTCAACCCGTGGCTCAGATCTGAGTGGTAGCTTTATGATTTTATGAGGCCTCAGACCACAGTGTCTTTAAATGTTCTATAAAATATACAGGTTAATCACCTGACCCCTGCAAATTTCTTGGAAGAACTTGTATTGCATTAGCTAATGCCTTGCAATGTCTTACTGGAGCTGCAGAAAAACATTGCACATGAAAAGCCAAACTGTCAAACTCACAGCTTTGCTAACCTTGCAGAAAATGGGGAGGGGGGGGGAGAAGCCCTTTAACCAGTGCAAAACAAGATAAACCGCAAACTTGATGGCCTTTTGTGCAACCTCAATTGGACATTGCAGCTCTGTGTTGTAATCTCAGAACAGAGGCTTTATCATCTTGGGTGTACTAGCATTGACCCATAACAGAAAGTCTTAAATAAAAAGCAAACCATATTGTCCAAGCAAAAGTCAGTATCTCAGCAGGTCTGGCCTCGAGTGTGGGAGTGTGAAGAAAGAAAACAAAAGCTCAGAATAAGGAGAAGGCTGGATGGGTTTGAAGGAATAAAAAGAGAAAACAACCTCTAGAAAAATAGCTGGGTGGAGCAGGAATAAAAATGCTTTGGACAAGCAAATCCCTACAGACTCTGAAGTGCAAGGGAAAAAAAGGCCCAAGTCTTGCCTCCTCAGTGCCTGAGCTGGTGTGGGTCTGCTGTGGTGGGAGCAGGGCTGAGAGCTCTGGTTTTAAAACATCAGCACAGAGGTGGTCCAGCAAAACCACTATGGCAGAGCTGACTGTGGACTATTTGGGCTGAGCTGTAATTTATGGGCAGGCTGCTCTGTGATTAAACAGCCAAGGGAGAGGGCACTGCAGTTCCCCCTGGGGAGAGAGACCCATGCTTCCCTTTCTCTGGGGACAGGCCATTGCTCTGTGGCAGTCAGCCATGGGCTGTGCCCTTCCAAGGAATTTGCATGTCAGTGTGAGTTAACACTGAGTTCCTACTCTCCCTTGAATTGTGCTTCTGTAAGGAGAGAGGGATGGCTGAAGTTATAGTCCTGTTCAGAGACAGGGCATGCACTTCTCTCAGTCCACAGCCCTGCTACATGAGTTTGCTCCTGCCTCATGTTCTTTCCCTCTCTGCACTGAAACCAAGTCCTCTGTAGGAAGAGATTCTCCCTTCCACCACTTTGTGCATCCCTGCAAAGGACAGAAGGGACCAAGCCTCCAGCAGATACCTTAGGGAAAATGCTGGCTCCTGAAGAGTTTCTCACAGTTCCAGGAAAATCTTTTGGGTGTTCAGAGCTGGGAAGTTGAAGGAGCGCTGAAATGCAGCCTGTGGAAAGGGAGGTTTGGTTCCTACTGTGGAAAGCCTCTTGGCCAAGAAATACTTACTTGGCAGGGTCCCGTGCAACTGAAATGCCTCTTGACCTCATTCAAATTCTTTCATGCCAGAGTGCCTTGTTTCCTACTTCACTTAGTCCTTGCCATTTCATAAATGTCATGAAACTCACTTTAGAAGGGAGTAGGATGAGTTCACCTGCAACAGGAAGAGGTGTCTGCATCCCTGGGTCAGAATAATGGTAACTCACACCTGCCTGATGTATCCACCATCACCCTGCATTGCCAGGCTTCCTGGCCACTTTCTAATGTCCCATGGTCAACCAGGCCTGCTCTCACCTGACTGTTGACTGTCTGTGCACAACCAGCTTTCTCCCTTTGTGTTCCTGGCTCCCAGGAGTTAGTTACTTGTGGCTTTCTAGAGTTTAGGGAGCTTGCCCTCTGTTTCAGAAAGATCCTTTGCTCAGGGCTGTTGATCTCTCAGGAGAACCACGTATGTTGACCCACCTGAAGTCCCATCTACAAGTGGCTTCCCATCACAGGGAGTCAGATGAGCCAAGTGGACCTGAGAGTCCTACACCAAACTGTAGCTGGAGCCAGAGGCCATAGAGGGGAGGACACCTCTTAAGCACTGTATGGTGCATTACAGTAGAGCTATACAGGGGGCTGAGCAATTATTGGTCAATCTTCTCTTTACCTTTTGAGACCCTTGCTGATATGTTGGTCAAAATGGCAGCCATTCTAAGGAGTTTCCAAATTTGTGTGTCCTGTTTTTCTTCTCTAAACAGCCTAGCATGCCCTGAGGTGCATCCCACTCAGTACTCTCGTGTTGTCCTTCCTGTGCTGCTTACAGATGCCTTTCCTGCCAGCTGGCCAAGGTCTACCTCCACCCAAGACAGAAGTGCCAAATGGCTTAATGAGGAGATGGCTTCAAACTGGTGACACTTTTATTGGTGAACCAGGAATGGAAAAGATCCTGGAATCACATACCTGGCATGTTGTGCCATTAATGCTCCCCACTGGGAGCCAAGCACAAGGCAAATCACCTGGCTCACACTCCAGGAGGACTCAGTTTAAAACTTTCTCTCTCAAAGCTTTCCCACCCTGCCCCAAGGTCCCATCACAGACCTCTTTGCTTTGCAGAGCTGCTTTGCATAGCAGAAGGGAGTTTCAGACAAAGGTGGTGCTCTGCTTTGGCTCAAAATCACCCTAGGAGAGCAGCTTTGTGGAGATGGCTTCTACTCTCCTGTCAGCTCTTGGTAAGGGATATGTTGGCAAGCAGCAGCAGCCACAGTTCATAGGCACTCACTCACCCTCTCATTGCCCCAGCAATCCCTAAGTGTGAACTACTGTCCAGCCCTGCAAGCCTGGAGATCCTACACACACAGGCTATGGAAACATCTCACCTCTTCCTTATCCCACCAGAAATCTGTGACTGGCTTTCAGCCAAGCCCCCAGGCTTCCTTCATGGATGGACCATGTGGAACCATGAAGACAAATGCTGGCAAAGGGAGGAAAACAATGGAAATATACTGCTGGGGAGGGCAGCATTGCAGAAGCCCAGAGCAGCTAAAGCTGCCACAAGCTTATAGAAGGCTGGTGGACCTGGGAATGAAACTCCAGAACAGGGATGAAAGCATCATTATACTACCTGGAGAAAATCATTTGGAATTTATTTATGTTTTCTCATTCTTTTAGTATTTGTTTTTAGCCTCCCTCACTTTCCCTTCCCCCTAACACCATCCTGATGAAAAGTGGAGACAAGGCTGATAAAATGACTGCTGTGTCAAAGACATTGCTAATGGACAGAGAAAAACTCATGCTGCAGGTGCACCTAAGCCCTGGACACAAAGGCTGCTTGTGTACAACTGTTTGCTTAATTGCAGGGGCTTTAATAACTATTAATTTTGCATAGTAGTCTGTAAAAGGCAATAATTGGCCACAATGTCCAAGTTAGCATAGTTTTTGTTATCTGAGAACAAGATCATCACTGAAGATGTGTCTGCATCCACGGGGCCGAGTCTTGCACCACTCATTGAAATGCTTGCCGCCGCTGCTGTAAAACACACACACTGGAGGCAATAAAACCCAGCTAGGCAGTGCAATAAAAAGCTCCACAAAAATATAATAAAATGGACATATGAATCTTGATAGAATCCACCTACCACTATGCTGCACAGCCACAGCAATTAGAGATGGGAAGGGATCCTGGGTGAAGCCTTCCATAAGGCTTTCACCTGGCTCTTCCGAAGCAATGCAAAATGCAAAGGGGGAATTCAGTGCAGCCCTGTCTGTCTGATTGTGCATCACTGTAAGCCTTCATCAAGGACTCCTTCTTGGCCCTGCAAAAACTTATCCAGTTCAGCAAGCCACTCCTAGCAAATGTGCTCCAAGTTCCCTTCCCTGGCCTCACAAAGGCCGTGAGAAACTAGACATGCAGGATGGGGAGGCTGGTAGTGCTCTTCAGCCTCCAGGTGTGATGTTCACCTCTCTTCTCTTTCTGTTAGCTGCCCAAATGCATGTTCTACTATCTCCCTACAAATGTAATATTCAGCTTCTAGGAAACATTTCTGGTCTCCTCCCACACTAACACAGTCTGTAAACTGGAGTAGCAGAGAAGAAAGCAGAGAGTGTGTCTCAAAATGATTGGACCAAAAATTTCCATAGCAGCCACTGGAGAAAAAGCAGCCCAGAGCTCCTACAGGTGCCAAAATTACCACTAGAAAAGTATCACAGAGAATCACAGAATCATTAAGGTTGGAAGAGACCAAGTCCAGCCATCAACCTATCACCACCATACCACTAAACCATGTCCCTGAGTACCACATCTCGATGGTTTTTGAACCCCTCCAGGGACTGTGACTCCACCACTGCCCTGGGCAGCCTGGGTCAATGCCTGACAACTCTTGCTGGGAAGAGATTTTTGTTAATATTCGTTCTAAACCTTCTCTGGTGCAATTTGAGGCCATTTCCTCTTGTCCTAATGGTGGAATCCATGATGATCTGTTAAACCTTTGAAGCATTGGCAGAAAAGCACCCATTGCAGCATCAATTGTTCAGGAATCGTGACACAGTAGGGCAGAGAGCAAACATCTGGGGGTCATCAGTGGCTTCAGCACAACCTGGGAGCCCTGGGTCCCCTCACAGTGGCCAACCTTATGACCCAGTGCAACAGCACCTTCTGGATAGAAGCATGCAACATTCTTATCATAACCACAGTATTTCATCCCCCAGCTTGTTAGCTCAGTCAGTGCTCTTGCAGGTAAGAGCTCCCTGGGAGATTTTCTGTCACTAAGCTCTGAAGTGAGCTCTGCAGAGCCTTGCAGAAAATAATTTTTAATATCCTGAAGTCTGGCTTCTGCTTTTGCTCACTTTGGATGCATAACATCTCCTTAACCAGTGCTCAGTGCTGCACGGGTGAACTGGACTGTGACTGTCCATTGCCAGAAAAGACCTTGGAGAAGAAGAGTACCACCTGCCAGGCACTGCCTCACAACAGCAGCAGGATAATCACAGAATCATTAAGGTTGGAAGAGACCTCTAAGATCAGCAAGTAAAACCATCAGCCTAGCACCCCCATGCCTCTAAACCATGGCCCTAAGTACCACATCTAGATGGTTTTGAACCCCTCCAGGGATGGTGACTCCACCACTGCCCTGGGCAGCCTGGGCCAAAGCCTAACAACTCTTGCTGGGAAGAAATATTTCTTAATATCTAATCTAAACCTCCTCTGTCCATGTCTGCTCCTACTACCATCAGACCTTCATTTGTTGCACTAACTTGCCCCTTCCCAGGGTCCTCAGGCAGACCCTGGCCAGTGTGGCTGCCCCTGTGCTCATGCCATCATTTCTTCACACGGCTCAGATTTAGGGAGGAAACTTTATTCCTCTGAAGCCACAGTGGTGGAGTTCCTGAGGAGAGATTCAGAGAAGCAATACAGATGCATGTGGGTGCTCTGCTGAATCTGTCTGTGCCTGCTTATTTCTCTGGGAAAGGGCAGTACAGGCCAGTGACATGGTTCTGTGTCCCACTTTCTCCCTGTGTAAAACAGGAATAATAATACTACCCTGGTTCACTAGGGACCCTGGAAGGGTCAGTTAATGTTTCTAAGGCTCTTTGAAAATAAAAAGGTCTGTATCAGTGTTAAGTGTTATTATTCATGTATTGTAATTCTAACCTATAAGGGACTTCATGTTAGATTTTCAGTCCCTCCAGCAGCTGAAGGAAGGGGTTTGTATTTCATCTTTATCTATATATAGATGAACAGCACACAGACAATTTCATCACAGGTGTAAAGATAAAGGTGAAATCCACCCCAGTGTTAGGCATTCCAGGGCCCTCTGCCTTGGTATGGAGGAGCTCTGGTTTCCAATATCTGTGGAAGTTTAGCTGATGTATAAAGACTTTGTACCAGCTCACAAAATCAAGGGTCTGTCAGCTTGATCCTGCTGGCTGAAGTTTTCCTTGGGCTTTAGCAGGAGCTGGAATGGTGCCCAAATCAGCAAGGTGAAAGGTAAGTATTTTACTCTACAACAAACCCTAAGCAAGGAAGTGTATAAATACACAGGAGGAATAGAGTGGTTTCGTGGAGGTCTTTTCACTTAGGACTTATTCACCTCTCTCCAACAAGATCAGTGACATAGTGTGGTGTGTGTAATTCCAAAAATCATAAAAATATCAAGCAGGGCTTTTTACTACATAGCATGCCTTCCTGACATATAGTGCTGTTCTGGCAGTGACTTATAGGCTCCACATTTCCGAGATGACTGCTCCTCCTGTTTGGATTATGCTGACCTCCCAGAGGAGATGACTGCATGTTGGAATCTTGCACCAGGGAATGGAGAGAAAAAAGGACAGGGCTTATGTGCAAGCAGGGTACAACCTTCCCAGGGAGAGACAGGATTATTGTTTTCATGGGGAAAAGTGGTATATGCATCGTGAAAACAAACCAAAGCTTGTCCCCTGGCTTAGAAATAACTTCTAAGTGTTACACATGATGCCCTGGAAGATGGTGACTGCTTGCCCTGGTTTTACTTCTCTGATTGCTATTAGGAAGAGCCTCTTCAATTCACATTCTCAAATAGCAGTCAGGAAACATGATGCATGATGCACATGCCTGTGCATCCAAGGGAGAGGGGGTGTGATCAGTTGTCCAGGACACAGGAGGAAATGTTCCCTTCCTCACAAAGGTCTCCCTCTCTCCCTCTCTCCCTCTCTCAGTTTCTGGCTGGACACGCAAAGCCAACAGCTGCTTTATGGAATATGAGCAATATAAGACAGAGCTGCAGGAAGGATTCTTCTGTTCTTATAGATTTCCATATATTACATTTAATAACATAACAATGAGAAAAACAAAAAGAAGTGTAAATCCTGGCTGTGGAGAGCCACAGATTCCCTTTTCCCTCCTGTTTCTTTAGGTAATAGAAAATCAATAGGCCTTTTATATATGAGGCAGATCTGAAGCACTGAAGCTCCCATCCTCCCTTCATATATGAATAAATGAATTTGTTTACTGTGCTGTCTGAATAAGTGTGTTTTAAAACAATGACAGACTTCAGTGCATTAGCTCCAGCAGAGCCTTTCTGTCTTTACTCCACGTTTCCTACCAGCAACAACTCCTAACGTTTCCCACTCAAGCTCCTCACACACCACCTCCTGACTGAGGAGAGGACTGCAGCATCTCTGAACATCCCCAATATCACACCACTCCATTTCTGGTTCTATTTCAGCCAGAAAAATCAGGTTGTATTTTTCATTTCACAGACAGTAGGGTTTGCTTTCTCCCCAAATTTGGGACAGCTGCTCTACCTCCTTACCATTAGCCTAGCCTGGGCTTTTCTGGGACTCTTGGCATAACCATCCATGTTTTGAGGTGACATTTCCAAGACTCTTTGGGTTATTTTGTGAGGAACTGTTACAAGCAGTTGGTCTTTTCTATTCAGTTTGGTTGCTGAATTTCTCCCTAGCTATACTATTCAAGAATTCAGTGCACAGTTAACAAATGTGCTAGCTCTTCCCTGTAAATGATTGTGTCCTCCATAGCTTTTTCCTATATCCTGGAACTATTTACATTATGAGTCATTGATTATTTATGGAGATGATACTCATGGTGCTTTACTTGGCCATGCCAAGTAAAGAAATCAGTAGGCCAGAGGGAAAGAACAATGAGGAGCTCCTGGGAGTGGGCTTTTAGGTTTGTTTTTACATGCTTTAAAGTCTTCAGCACCATCAAAAATCACTCTTTATACTTGCTATTTTCCTATAGGCCTCTGTTGGAGAATCTCAAATAGAGACAGGCTTTCAGGAAGCCAGCATAATGATAACAGAATGTTAAGGGTGTTATGATCTCCATTGCACAGGCAGGCTGGACAAAACCTGGAGAAATTATAGGCTTGATCCTAAAACTAATAGGAATTTTGACCCTGCTGTTGCTAGACAGGAGATGACATTACTGATGACTTTCCAAAATAATGGAGGAAGTGGAGCAAGTATCAGAACTCAAATTTCCTGTCTTTTGACCCCATTTTAGAGCTTCACTGTTGGTGCCACAAGGACCACCCATCCCCTTCACCACTGAGAACAGAAGGTTCTTCCCTCTGGGCACCTGCTCACAGTGGATTCTAGGCCTTCTGGGCTAGGTCTCAGATTCAACAAACAGGACCTTCAAATTGCTTTTCAATTAAGATTTGATTTGTATTTTGTTTTTAATGTGGTGGTTTGAGATACTGTGTGCAGGAGAGAGGGAATAGCATGCTACCCAGTGACAGAGGAGTCCAATCTGCTTCAAAGGGGAATATTGCTGGAAAACACAAATAGGTGCAAGTCACATCATTAGCAGATGATTAAGTGAGCATTAAGTGCTATGCAGTGCATCCTGTGAGCCTGAAATAAGTCTCCAGAGGATACACAACCCTACCTGCCATACAAGTGGCAACATTGAAGATAAGACTCTGCACCCTCTGGGTGTCCACCTTCCACCTGTGCTAGCATCACTCTGTGCCTGTTGGACTGACTTAGCATGCTGAGGAGGAAGATGGCCATGCCATTGCCATTCTCTTATGCCAGCTGGGTAATTTACCCTGGGAGTTGCACAGAGAGGGAATTCATTAATGCAGATATGCAGGATGTAATTATTCAGATGATGCTGTGGGAGGAAGCTGTACAAAATTTGCAGAGTGAGTTCTTCTGGGACCCTGGGCAGTATTTTTCTGGGTGGTTCTGCCTGGGGGAAAAGAGAAAAAAGTCATACCTAGGAATGCCTTGATGACTTCTCACCAGGGCCCAAATGGCAGCTCCTCCCCACTGGCATCAGTGGGAGCTGTTCTCCCTGCCAGGGCAGTATTAGAAGACTCCCAGTTAGCATCCCTCACAACAGAGAGCAAATCTGGGGGAACTGCTGATCACTTCTATCAAAATTAATGAGGTTTTCCCTCTCTGAACACAAGGGCTGAGTTGTATGCTGACTACAGGGAAAAAAAAAAAGTCCAGCCATGGATATCTACTTTGCCATTCTTATTTATAATTTTTTTTTCCAGGGGTGTTGTGTAATTGATGATGCTGCCTGTTTGCCAAAGGAATTTTCTCAGCACAAAATTCATTTTAATAGTAATTTTTTTCCCATTAAACAAACTGTTGTGTTTTTTTTTTTCTCAGCTACATCTGAAGCCAAAATCACAGGACCACAAAACAAATCAGCCTAATTTCAGTGTGAACTTTCCTTTTGACATCCTCCTCTTTTTCAAAGAGAATAAATGTGTTGTTACAAGACTGGTCTCTCCCAGACAGAAGAGGCAGAGAGCTATTTTTGAAGCTCCTTAAATCAGAAGCTTTGGCTCTTTACAAAAGCATCCCCACAGGATATCAGGGCTGTGTTTAGAAACATATGTGATAAAAAAAAAAAATCAAAATCAAACCAGAAAAATGAACTGGGATCACCTTGTAATTGGGCAGAGAAGACTTCCTGCTGCCATCTGTATTTTTGTTAAAAGCCAAGGCTTCTGCATTCCTCACCTTTTGCTGAGAGAGAATGTACACAAAACCTCTGATTGCCAAGCAAATCAAAGCCAAGAGGGAGACCCCCTGTTTGGAGGAGACCATCCCCCTCCTATATTCTCTTTTCCTGATGTTGTGTGGGGAAAATGAGATGTACAGAATGAATCAAAAGTCATGGTAAAAAAAAAAAAGAGAGACTAAAAACACCAGCACTGGAACAGAGCTATATGGAGAACCCGGAGGAGAGATTGGAATGCAGCAGCTTCCATATAGAGAGGCAAGCTAATAGGCAGTTCATTGAAGCTCAAGTATAACATAACCCATCAAATTACAGAGAAAATGGCTGAAAATATAATAAAAAATAATTAAAAATCATGTAGGAAGGTGGCATATCAACATCTGGTGTAAATACAGGCATAGGAAGTGCAGTTCATCACTGGAATGGGTGATAGGGATCAAAATAGTAACAAAATTTGTTGGGTTTTAATCTTTTTTTCCCCCCAAAACTGAGAAAACCCCAATGGTTCCAGCAGTAGCTTTCCATTTTCTTCTGTCAGAAAGTGATTTCTCTGTTTTACTCAGCTACCAAAATTATTAAGGAAAAAGCCCCAAACCTACTGTAAAATTAAATTCAAAAGAAAATTCACAATCATTATCCTGGTCCTAAAATGTTAAACATTCTGTGGAAAGATACTGGTGTCTCCACCAGTTAGGCATCACATGAACCTTCTAATAGAAACCAGACTTCTATTTTGCCTTGTCCACTTCTTTCCACTCTTCAAGGCCATGAAATTTCAGCCTTGTTGAAGTCTTAGGGCAAAATGAATCTTTTCATGAAGATGTAAGACAAATTGGACAAGGTGTTGAGAGAATGTAGCAGTTAAAAATAGGCACCTTCCTCCCTTCCTTGGAAATCTTTCTCCTAGTATCTGCAGCCAGGCTTATTTAAAAGTCAGCATCTCCCAGCAGAGTGCACATCACACTAACAATGGAAGTTCTCCTTCCATGGACTGGCAGCTGGAGTTAGCTCCTTGAGAGCACATTGGCTGCATTTAGGCTGCAGACTGTTTGAGCAGGGAGAGTCCTTCTGTTTTCTGGACCAAGACCTGATTCCTAGACACAAGGTCAATCCTGGAACTAGTCTTAACAGTGTTGAGTGACCGTCATATCTGAGGGTGCATCTACATTGGTCTTTGAGTTCAGGCAACACATGAGAACACGCGTGTGCACACACAGATGTCTGTATTTTGGGTTGGTATCTGTGTATTTCCTCCTGTGTAGGTTACATGTGTGTAAATACACAAACATATGCATGTATATGCACTTTGAGAAGAATGCATGCTCAGTTTGATGGAACTCATGCAACAGTTGCACATGGCAAAACAAAGACAGGGACAAACCTTTTCCAGGTTCCTGCATCTTTTTTCTCAGCAAACACAGGCAGAGTTCCCTGTCCAGGAGGAAATATTCTCTGTAATAAAACTGTGCTGCTTTTCCAAGACTTGGAAAGGATATTTTCCTTTTTTTGTTTTCTCCTCCTGCTATATAGCTAGTAAACACAACAGAGGTCACTGCCTCACTCCTTACCATGGCCAGCATTTTGTTGTATGCGTGCTCAGATGTTTTTGCAAGTACAGAGGATGTAGTATAGGCAAAGCTTTGAAAGTGTGGCCTTTCAGGTTAAAAACAAACAAACAAACATACATACAAAGTGTTGCTTTTGTGCTCATGGATCCATACAATCATAGATGTTGTAATGGTGTCTACAGCCACAACAAGGATTGGGAATCTACGGTGCAAAATACAGTGCAGGCTTACATATAAGTGAGGATCAGCTGAATACAGTTGATGTCTACATTATAAAAGGCATGAAATCCAACAGAGCTGCTTTATAGTGCAATATACATATTTTTAAAATAGCTTATTTAATAGCTGATAAAAGCAGGGGTCAGCTTCCCCTGAAAAGCAGGAGGTGCACAGCTTGGAATACCTGCAGTTAGTCTGAGAACGTGGGTGATTAAATTCTAGCAACTCTGCAGTTTCAAATGCAATTGGAAGTAAAGGGTGGATAAAAAATACTATGTCACTTGCTCTGAAGTTCTTTTCTGTCTTTTTCTTCTTTCTATGTCTGTCCTCTTTCATTTTCTCTTCTTCACTCTCTTGGCTCCAACCTTCATTCAAGCTTCCACCATCCAAAGGAGAAGATGTCACAAACCTCTCTCTCTCTCTGCCTATCCACCCACCTCCCAAACAACCCTACCTGTGTCTGTGCCTATCTGCCCACAAATACACACACAAACACACCAACATTGGTGCTTTACATGGTATTCAAACACATGAATGCATATACCAGTGCTTTATCTCCCTACTTTTGGCACAGTTTTCCCAGTAATACTTGGCAAGAGGTCTTCCCTTCAGAAAACCAGGAATGAAGTTGAGAAGTATCAGGAAAACTGATGGCTTTGGTTTCCCATCTTGTTTAACTGTTTCCATAACTTCATTTTCTGCAAGTCCCTAAAAGGAAGCCAAAACTCACTGACCCAAAGAGGCAAGCAAAGGAATTCACATAACCAGAAAACATTGCAGAAGTGGAAAGGATGAAAAAATATTCAGTTTTAACTGATAGCTGTCAGAAAGCAATGACTTCTGTCTCTTCACTTAAACAAGACTTCTAAAAAACTCCATTTCTTTGGAATTTTAGGTCATTAATGGAAATTTCCAAAATCTCCAGAGAGGGAAAGTGACCCTAACTGAAACTGAGTTGTCAGGCATTGGCCCAGGGCAGTGGTGGAGTCACCATCCCTGGAGGTGTTCAAAAAACATCTAGATATGGCACTTAAAGACATGGTTTAGTGGCATGGGGGTGACAGGTTGATGGTTGGACTTGATCTTCCAACCTTAATGATTCTGTGATTCTGCCTCAAGCTGCTCAAATTCCATTTTATCCTGACCCATAAGCTCTACCAGCATTCCTTCTTGAAAGAGGGACTGGGAAAGTGGAAGCATAGTGGAAACCAAATTGCATAAAACACTGAGCAAATGTGTAGAAATGGACAAAAACCCCCAAGCTCTGGCTCATGTTCATTGGCTGCCAGAACATTCCTTGTAAGAGTATTTCAGAAGTATCACTGAAGGCATTAGTAAGTCTAATCTCATAATGGAGGAGCCAATCTCCTCTTCCTTCCCCAGTTTTATGGCTAAATTCATAGGAAAGCTGCAGCATTTTGCCCACATCAGCATCTCAGACATCACCCATTGGAGAGGATGAGACACTACACTCCAGGGAGTGGGCAGGACCACAAAACAGTTGTGTACAATCAAGTAGATTATACATTAAGCACTTAAAAAGGGCTGTCTGCTGCTTATGTCTAAATGAGAAGTCAAGTTATCACATTGGTTCACCTTAGAATCATAGAACCATGGGATGTCCTGAACTGGAAGGGACCTAAGAGGGTCATAAGTCTAACTCCTGCCTGTGCACAGGACAACCCCAAAGTCACCCCATGTGTTTAAGAGAATTGTCCAAATGCTTCTGTAACTCTTTCAGGTTTGGCTCCACAACTGCTTCCCTAAGGAGCCTGTTCCAGTGCTCCACCACCCTCTAGGTGAAGACCTTTTTCCTAATCAACCTGGATATTCCTAATATCCTTACAGGTACTGCCTGGTTTCCAGTGAAGGACAGGGAATTTTCTGTGGTAAAAATAGTGTACAAAAGGGAAGGATGCTCTATAAGTACCTCTTTTTCACCTCCTCCCCAAATGCAGATTCTCCAGCTCTGTGACCTGTAGTGGTCCTAAGTCAGGTTGAGAGCATGGATGGGGAAGGGAGAGCTGCTGGAAGCAGTGTGGTGGGGCACTAAGCTGTGACAATACAGCTGTAGGAATGACATAGCCTGTTGAAGATGACCTTGACAGTGACCTCTTCTTTGAGCACAAAGGTGATTCTTCCCTTGAGAAAGAATAGTAACCAATACAGGGGAATATTTTTTGGTGGATATATGGGGGAGGGAAAAAATAAATAATTAAAAACTCCTAAAAAATTAGTTTCATAAAGGAAGTATGCCACTGGGTGGAGTCCCAGGGACATGCTGCTGAGACCCTGTATTGCATCATGTTCCTAAAAGAGAGAAGGAAAATGGATATGCCATTTACTGATGGTGCAACATCATACTCAATATTAAAACCCAAACTTGACTGCAATGAGATCTACAAGAGCTCCATGACACTGATCATGGAGCAGCTAGGTAATAAAACAGGTAAAATCCAATGCTAAGAAATGCAAAGAAACTTATATAGAAAGAAAATATCCTAAGTATACAATCAAGGTATTGGGATCAAAAGTAGCTGTTGGTAATTCACAAAGATGTCTTAGAGTCAGTGTAGTTTGCTCTATGAAAATGTTAGATCAACAGCCTAAAACATGAAAAAAATACTGAATTTTAAGCATTACTGGGAAATGAATAGAGAGCAAATGGCAAACATCATCATGGAAGTGCAAATACTTTTCTGTCCTTCTGCCTCAAATGATAGGTGTTCAAACCATAAAATTTACAAAGTTCCCAAACATAAGAAAGATTAAATAAAGCTGGACTACTTTAGCCTGAAAAAGAGATGATCAAGGAAGCATAAGGCAGAGGTCTCCAAAAGCACAGAGGAGGCAAAAGGAGGAAGGGGAGGTTACTGTTACTTCCCAGAATGAAAGAAAAAGGAGTCATCACATGAGGGGCAGCAAGCATAAAATAATCAAAAGGAAGAAATTTGGAGTCACAGGATCTTGAAGCCAAGAGTATATACAATTCCCAAATATGATAGGATAAACACAAAGAAGAAACACCTGTGAAAGGCTGTACAACAGAAACCCCAGAGGTTGCCAGACCGAGGACTGCCCAAACCAGAGTCTGTACCTGAATCTGGTTCTATCACTGAAGCTAAAGCCTAGGGATGCCTCAGCCTAAAGTTCTTGTGCTGCTTCTAAAAACACATCTCTTCACTTGGTGAGTTTTGTTTGTGTGGGAATTTAGCCAAGAGGCTTCAGGTAGCTTTTTGGAGTGTGAGGAGCTGTAGGCTAGCAGATGAACCCTTTTGTGCCACATTCAGCACAAGGGACCTATGGGACTGACATACCTAGGAGTTGTATCTAGAGGGCTACCATTACCTGTACACACAGCAGACAGATTTCCATACAACTCCAGAGGGCAATGGTATGTTAGAGGACACCTCTTTCCACAGAGGTATCTTATTTGCTCCCTAAACTCTGCTTTGGAGAGACATTCCCAAGCACAGGTAACCCATGCTAGATATCCCACGTACTCTCCGCTTCCCATGGCACCACCCCTTGCAGGACAAGCTCAGACACTAAATGCTGGATCCATATTTGCAGCTGAGCATGGGAACACAACCAATCTGAAATGCCTGTGGTGTGTTTACAGACCTCCTCTGCTGCACGGGGTCACCTACCCTGGCCACAGCTGCTCTGAGCAAAGAACGTTCTCTATGGAGAAATCGCAGCAGCCCAGGGAAGGTGAGCAAGGATGTGGAGTGAGAGCAGGGAGCTGCAGCTTGTATTTTGGTGAACTTAATGACTAGTTTTGAGGCAAAGACTTGAAGGCCAAAGTCTGACAGGCTGTCAGGCACTGATTGCCATTTTCATAAAGGGCACTATGCAAGTGTGAGTGATTGAGAGATTGATTGATTTATTTTGCCAAGGCTCCTTTGTGGTCTCCTGGGGGCATTTCTGGCCACACCTCTCAGCCTGAAAGCACTTGCTCTGCCTGCTGCTGCTTTTGCTTTTTTCTCTTTTTTTTTGGTATTTTTTTATTTGTGGGTAATGAAAATTTGTCATAAGCCTTCCCTTTCATCTGTACATGGCAGGCTGTCACACAGAAACAAGCCATTCTGGAACCTTGCTTCCTTCCAAATTGCTAAATATTTTTCTTCAAATTGCTTCCCTAATGGGCTAGTATAATAGGAGCAGCACGCTCTCTGCCCACGCTGAAGATGCCAGAGCATTTGTCCAGTGCACATGTGTGCTGGGCACAATAAACTCATTGCTTGGCCTGCAGACAGTGCAGCACTGCTGCTGATCTAATCTGTCTCACGCGTTCCTCGGGCGCAATCGCGCACAGGATGGCTGGAGATCTGTATGCACACAGAGAGGTACTTTTGCCTCCCCTAGGAGAAGGTCCCTCTTCAGGGAGGCAGCCAGCTACACATCCTGCTTTCCTGGGGAAGGATGCAGGTCATAAGGTGAGCCACTAAGGCAGGAGGAAGAGGAGGGTGCCCAGGCAGTGGGTAAGCTGTGTGAGCAGTGACAGAGCTGGGCTCACTAATGGACTGCCCTGGCCAGTTTTTTATTGACTCCAGTTGCTGTTTTTTGGAGGGGCAGGCACCAGTGGTCCCCAAGGTTAGCAGTTCCATGTGCTCTCTACTAAACTGTTGCTGACCCACTGCTTTATGAGCCTAAGTGCTTATCCAGGAACAGAAGTGAATAGGTTGTGTGTGATAAGAAAATAATTTGCCAAAACTGCAACAATAAAGAAAGCCTGATGGGATCTCTTATGGTATGAATAGCCTGGAGCAGCTGCAGACTTCTCTCTGCTTTCACAATTATTTTCATTTTTATAACAACTAAAAAGGGAGCATTGTCCACAGGCTCCTACAGCCCCCATTTTCATATCCAAATCGAGCATTTCCATACACATGTACATACATATTACACATTGTGGATCTTGGTGAATAAAAGACAGGAACAGAAGAAGAAAGAAAAAGGAAAAGTCTTCTCTGATAAGGGGCCTGTTGGCACACCAGCTTAACCCTTTCTGTCTCTCTCACAACTCTCTTGATGGATTTCAGCACAAGACACATGGAGTTGTTTTTTGTGGGTGCATAGGTGCCCAGAATGCCTACACCCAGGGAAGCTCTCAGTGCTGTGATGGAGCTCTGTGTCCATCTTCCCCCATCACCTTGGGGCTGGGAAAGAGACCCATCCATTCCTATCCCCCACCCCGTGGCATTGTCTGTTGAGCAGACTGAGTACATTTTTGCATGCTTTCTATCTAGGTTTCAGTCCAACAGCTGACCCTTCACAGCCCTCCTGAGCTCATCTCCTCAACCAGTCTATGGCATTGTTATTGTTCTGGGGAGCACAACCAGGTCTGATGCTCACCCCACACTCAGTTCCCTACCCTGACCAGCCCTGGCTGTGCAGGAGCCAGTGGCAGAGCTTGTGCTATGGCCTTCTTGATTGTCCACCAACCCCTGGATTGAGCAGTGGTTTGCTCAGAGAGAGCTCTCTGTCACCCAAAGCCCTGGAAGCCTAGCCCAGGGCTTCTTCCAAAAGCCAAGCACCTTGAAGAGGTACTACACACAAGGAAACCTAGATCTCTGAAGCTCTCTGAAAACACCTAGAACAGCTAGAGGAGGGACTAGATGATCTTTTAAGGTCCCTTCCAACTCCTAATATTCTGTGATTCTGTGACTCCTAAAAATAAACTCATCTTGCAGTACAATTCTGCATAAGGAGAAGACCAGACTCCAACCATGGATGTGAAGACAGGGTCAGCTATGCAGACTCCAGAGAGCAGTTGTATCAAGCAAGACACAAAGAAATTACTGAGACTGTAGCTGACCACCTTTCTGATTTCTCAAGAGGTCTCCAGTGAATCAGCTGAATGAGCTTTTTGTTGCCTTTTGTGTTTTCAGGAGTAACTGAAGTCAGAGAGATTTCTCCTGTCTTACTGCTGACAGCTACACTATGGCAGGGCTGTGGTGCCTTAGCATGTAATGATCCATCTCATTTCTGTTCATTTTGCTAGAATTTAATTTTCACATGGCCCAGTGTGACCACATCCCACTAATTTCCCACTTGGATATTTTCTTAAAACAGAGAGAAGATTCTGCAACTCCTGTTGGTGAAATAATAATAATTTACATTTATTAAGTGCTGTTCTTCCCAAAGGACTGCCCAAATGCTTTCCAAAATTTGTGTATGCAGGAATCTCTTCACCAAGGAAAAAAAAAAATGCAGCTGCTTCATTGGCACACAGCAGCACTAGAGAATGAATCAGAGGTTTCATGCTATTACATCTTTGTGGTTCTGTTACACTAATGCCCAGAAGTCCCAGGAGGGACTAAGGCACCTCTTGGGCTGGGTGAAAGAAGTAGTAAGGTTATTGAAGGAGAAACAGGGAGCAGAAGATGGTAAAAAGTGTGCTATAGGAAGAACAGGAAGAAAAAGAGGGTAATAAACTCACACATGACTGCACAGATTTGAGAGACATGATAAAGTCATGAGATTGGAAGGACCTGTGATGCTTTCCCATACACTCTTCTGCCTTAAGGCAGGTTTATTTCTAACTATCTAATCACTAATATGTATTTCTGTAACTTGTTCCTAATGACCTCCACTGGTAGAGGTGTTACATCCTCCTTAGGAGGCTGCTTCTCAGCCTGTACTCTTCCCTTACCACTGGCACAAACTGGAATGTTTCTTGCTGTAACACAAACCTCTTACTTCTTGTCTTACACACAACCAAATCTCTGCAGGCTCTCATCTCTTTTGGAAAAACAATAAAGAGAAGCAGACACATCCCTTGGTCAATAGACTTCCTACAGAGGTGTCAAGGTGTGGCTCTTCAACACCAGTGTTACACCAGATGTGCCAAAGATGGGATCTAGAGGAGGCCATGGCATGAGGGGGGGCTCTATGGAGATGGTGCTTTTGGAACACACAGGTAAGGACATGGAGGGTGCAAGGTTGGGATTTTCAGTCCTGTAGGAAAAGTGAGACAAGTGGAAGAGGTGATTGACCTTGATGTTAAGACCAGAAATGTCCATCTCCATGTGTAGATGGTTCAAGAAATGTACTTCAGTAGTCCCTAAGGAAATCAAAGTGCCTGAAGCATGGAGCTGCACTGGGCAGTAATGGCAGCAGCACCAGGTAGGACTGACAGGAGAGTGGCTGCAGCAGTGAAGGACAGAAGGGGAGAGGTTGTGGTGGTCAACAACACGGGCTTACCTAAGTGGGGTATCTAGGAAATGCCATGGAGGCACAGGCAACAGTTTCTGGAGGAGAAAATAAAAATGACCACTACAAGATGGGTCTAAACACCAGAAAGGTTAATGACATTGTCATCAGGCAGAGGAAGAAGTGGAGGGGTCTGGGAATGGAAAACTAGAAGCTCTGTGCTAATGAGCTGATGCCAGCAGGACCTCTGTGAGGAGAGCTCGCTGATGGAGCTGGAGATACAGGGCTGGAAGGAATAAAGGTATCCTGCAGATACCAATTTGTGAGCATTCAGAGAGAATATATGTATTGATTTGGAGCTCCAGTTCACAAATGTGAACAGATACAGAAAGCTAAAAATAATTTCTTCTCTCTTATTTTCTCCCACAAGGAAAGCAGTTTTAGGTGTTAATGTCCTCTCTACTGAGTACCCTTCAGCCCCATCTTCTTTGACCTGATTTGGAGTATTGCTTGTTTGCCAGGCAAGAGGAGTCTTTCCAGTTCTTCATCCACAAAACACACTAACCTGGATCCTGACAGTGTGCAACTAGCAGTGTGCCACAGAATGTGATCTTTGGAGTATTTCTCCTGACATGAGATTTGCTAGAGGGACTAAGTAGATGCCACTGGAAAATTTGACAAGTTTTAAAATTTCCCTTCCTTTTCCTTCTCTCCCTTCCTGGGGAATGGAGAATGCTTTGCACTTCACAGGCAGTGCTCAGGGAACCCCAGCTGAAAGGCAAAGAGCATCCCAACACCCAGACCTCCGCCTCCTCCTTCTCCTCGGACACTACCCAGAGACACATTAAAACCAAGCTCTGAACTGACCTATGACCCATCAAGGTCTTTTACACTTCTTTAATGACAAAACTTAGCAAGGCAGATTTGAGCTTCACCTCCACAGACCCAGATCCACTTGTTTAAGTAGAATATTTTTCTGTTTATGCTGCAGGCTAAACAACTCACTTTACCTAGGGTCTCTTGTTAAAATGAGCCATCTGTGGCAGCTGTGGTAATTATACCCAGACTACTGTACCTTTCATGCAGAGCTCTTAGATTTGTGTTGAGACTTTGAAAACAAGAGGAACAATGGCACAAGGGGAAAGAAAATATCTCCTTAGAGTGAAAACTGTCATGAGGTCCTCCCTTCTTTCATTTTCAACTCTTCCCTGGATTAACCACAATCCTCAAGACACTGGATGGTTGTTCCCTGTGACAAAAGACTACAAAAAGATCTGAGGGCAAAGACCAGGTGGCAGTCTGAGGCAGATTTTGCACCTCCTCATCATCAGTAGATGCTTGCCCACTCTTTGCTTTGGTGACCCAAGTAAATCTAGTATTTGTGCTGCTCTGACATCTGGGCTACCTAAGCACAGTGCTCCAAGTACTACCACAGGAGTCGGTCTCTTGCCCAGTGTTGGTTCTTTTCACCCATTCTGAACACCTCTCCCCTAGCAGGACTCCTGCAGTAGCTCAGGGGGATTCACTCCTCTTATCCCCAGAGCCATCAGCTCTGCTGTGAATAGGAAGCAGCAGGAATGATCCCAGAGCAATGCCAGGTATTTCCTTCTCTCCAGGGGTGGCTGAACACGCTGCCCTGGAGAGGGTCAGACCTTTGAAACCCGTTGACTTTCCGGTGCTGCCAGAGAACAGACAAACTTCTGCATGGCATATGGTAATTCTCCTTACTTTCCTCTCTTTAAAGGTTCTCCAGTTAAACCACACATGGTTTCCATGCAGTAGTTACTGAATAGTGAAGTATCTGAAAGCCCATGATACTGGATGATACTTTGAAGGAAATATGGAGACCTTTAAGCTTCCAAGTTGTTGTAAATGCTACCAAACATAATGATTTTTATCTCTAATCTTCTCCTTGCTGAAACATAAATTTGAACAGATGGAAAGAAGAAAAGAGAGATTGTGGGAATAAGCATTGATGTTAACAGCTGGAACAACATAACAAAAGCAGCCATTGATTCTTTGAGCTCTCAGGTAGGACAGGGTATTTTCAGATACTATATTTCTCTTATTTTGTATTTTTCACCATGGGTTTTCACACACTACAGGAACAGCTCAGTCATAAGAGTTAAGTCAAGTTAGGATGGCCAGGAAAGAACAATAAGTTTAATTTACTTCTGCTGTCTGTGGCACTACCACGGCAGAAAGTCTGCCTGAGCCAGAGGTAGGTCAGAGCTGTACAAGGTTCACAGCCCCTGCTGACTCCCTAAATGAGTACAGCTGAGCTGGGAAAATGTTGTCACTGGAGAAGAAAAGGGTGTTCTCCTCCTTCTCAGCCCCTCAGCAGTTTCCAAATCACTAACAAGGCATTTGCAGTACCAGGATGTGATTTAGAGCTCCTGTCCACTGGGCCAGATATCTAATGAGCATCTGCCCCATTTGGTCCAAGAGCAAAACAAGTCCATCATGTCTGTTGTCTAAAAAGTCATGGATAAATAGTCCAATAACAAATATTATGAAACAATTTCCTGCACAAACTTACTGCACACTGGTCTTTACCACAAGCTCAAATTTCTTGTATGGGCTCAGATTTTAGCAAAGAATTACGGTATATTGCTTTCCATGAGAAGAATTTCCCACTTAACAGATCTCAGGACTCTATTAGACCCTTGGCTAATGGAAAACCATAAAACATCCCAGAGCTTTCTAGAACTCCATGGAGAGCTGAAAGTGCAGATATTTAGCCTCTTCAAGGGCCAGGGACTGACAGAGGACTCCTTAAAGGAATGTCAAGCTAATAGAAGTTCCAAACAATTTTGTTTCAAACAATTTCTAAAGGAAGAGATTGGCTCTATCAGCAGGAGCATGATTTAATGGCAGCATTAATTCTTCTTCAGTGATGTTCCTTTCTATTTGTCTGCTTGGTGGTGTCTGCCACCAAACTCTGGCCTGTGGGATGGTTTGGGGTCTTTTTTCTGGGCATGGTTATTTTGTGCTGCCCTTTGATGGCTAGGGCTGTTTGGCTGCTAACATCAACTGCTGCAGTTGGAAGGATGTCCATCTTGCGGCACACAGTCCCAAAGGTGTGCAAAGCAGCTGGACCCACTTGTGCTCTGGCCACCCTTGTTCTTGTCCTTGTCACACCCTCTATGCTATAAGCAGTCAAGAGTTTGACACAGACCTATCAGACTGTTTCTCTGCCACTTGGGAACTCTCCAGTCGCTGGCTCTATACACTTCTGCACGGGCTCTGTGTCAGTGCAGGCTCATATCATCTATTAACCTATCTATCTGTAGCTTGTCCACAAGTCAAAGTATAGTAATGGGTCCTACTACCACCACAGCAGCTCATCAGGCATAGCCCATTTCAATTCACTGTAGGCACTGCAGACTTATGCATCATTTTTCACTTTAACATATATATGCCACTTAATGCTGGAGAGGTCCTGCCTGTTGGTAACTGCTGCTTTTCCAAGTGGCTGCTCATCATGGTTTTTTATTTTAATATTTCTCAACTCATGCCCTCCTAAAACAAACTCAGATTCATTCATTAAAATTAAGGCACTAAAATTCCACAGAGACAAACCCCAGAGAGGGCTGATAAATTACACAAATAAGCTGTATTTACAATATCTCTGATGCCTTGAAATAGGCAGTTTATAGAAGAGAAGCTCCAGCAAACTGATAAATCTGTTCTCTGATGCTGCAGCTAAGCTGCATTTGAATACCTGAAACCTTCAGTTTGATCCAAGCACACACTCAGCATAATATGAATACCTTAGCACACAGGTACCTGTGCATAGCACATCCTTTCATCTTCTCATAACCAGCAATTATAGCCCAGGCAGAGAGGAGCATGTGGCAAGCTGAGGAGGGAAGAAGAGAAACCTATAAAGAAGATGGATTTATTTTTTCCTTAATCTCTGCGAGTCTGGCAGAGCATCTGAAGATCTCTAAGCCACAGATTGCCAGTGAGACAGAGAGACAGACAAAATTATTTCCTTTGCTGGGTCTTGCAGTTTGGAGTAGTGGCTGCCTTATTCACAGGACTTTTTTTCCCCAGACGCCCACCCAAGAACCATTCAGCTACATTTATTATTCTGTCAAATACAATGTGCAATAAAGAGGCAGTCTCCCCAATGATGGGTACCTGTGTTCAGAGCTCCACAGTGAAACACATAAATCACAGGTGAAGGGCAATGCACATGTGCTTTTTGTTTCTTGTATCACCTTTTATTATCTTAGGACTGAAAAGTTAATAACCCAGTGGGTAATCACACCATTATCAGTTTACATTGTAGTAAAGCCCATTCAGATGATGATTACATATGTTAATGAATGTCGTTATAATGCACTACACAGTACATTACCTTCAATAAATATAATTGTTTATGTACTTTAATGAGGGGATATAATGCCCCCCAAACTAATGGCATGGGCTGGATTGTGATTTATTGCTGGAAAAGTTTGCCATTAAGAGAGGAAATCTCACAAACCCTTTCCTGTTTATCTAACTTCTTTCCTTCTTCAAAAGGTGCCCCTCATCCCTCCATCCTTCTGCTTAGAAGGGGAAAGCAGCTGTAAGACACTGCAGCAGTGTTCCTTGTCGTTGCCTTCCTCCACCTGAAGAAGCAGGAGGTAGGTTCATTTAGAAGCTTTAATGAAGATCATAATGTTTACCCCTTAGTAGGATTTAATACATGATCTGGCAACAAAACAGATAACAGGTCAGAATTTTGGCTGCAAATCAAGCGAAGGGAAGTAAAAATGTTGATTGTTAAACTACAGACTAGGAATTGAAAATAAGGTTAAAGATGACATTTTGGCCATTGGTCCTTCATCTGGCCACAAAATAGTCAGAGCACAGCTGGCTGTGCAGAGCATTCAGAGCTCTCCAGCTGGGAATGAAGAAAACTAGAGGTGAAATTCCACCTGATCGCATCAATCTCTAGGTGCTTTCTTTTCCAGAGGACTGAGATAAAACCTTTCTTTGTGGACTCAGTAAGAAATGACAAAGAGGCAGAGAATGCTAAACCAGGCAGCCCAGTGTAACTGACTGAGGGTGCAGTAGGCTGAGTGAGATGAGCTATCAGCAGCTAAACTGCACAAGACTGGAGTTTCCTCTTTAATTTCCCTTCACTTGGTTTCTTTCCTGAATGGCACCGCTGTGACATTTCCATTAGGGGTGAAAAGTGGTCTGCTTTGTGCTGAAGTCTCTCCTGCTCTTGAAGTCGGTGGCAAAAACTCCTATTGATTTCCAGAGCAGAAGCAGCAAGCTAGCTGCAGGGGCACTGTTGCTTCTGCAGAGAATTTGCATGCAGTTAAGTCCTGGTTTGGCTCTCTCCTCACTCTCAGAAATTCTTTCTTTGTTTTGTTTGGGGTTCGTTGTTGTTGTTGTTTTAATTTCCTCAAGTCTTACAAAAGAAATAAAATGCTAAAACTTGGAATACATAGTAACAAGAATTCCTCTAAATGTTAGCAAAATATAAGTGAACATGAGAAAGGTGTATAGGAAGGACTGGTATGAACTAAAGGAGTTTCTTTAGGTATAATCCCAAATGTGTGTAGACACAGTAATTAGCTGAGAAACTTTCCAAGGATCACAGTCATGTTCCAACTAGTTTGAAAGTCAGTAGTGTAAAAAAACTTTGACATTGAGATGCAATTTGTGGTAAGATCTAATTAATTTTTTTGCTCCTAAGAATAATTTATTATTTACACTTCTTATTATATATGTGTTTTAGCTTCATTAGCCTGCAATGCTGGAAAAAATTATACCTTCAAGTCCTATTTATCAAATTAATGGTGCAATTTCATAGTGACACATTCCACATTCATTAAACCAAGTACAGTAAAAATGCATTTAAATTAGATTAGTGTGATGTAATAACGATTCCAGTGTAT
Organism: Galbula dea; assembly: GCA_013399015.1. Classification (NCBI taxonomy): domain Eukaryota; kingdom Metazoa; phylum Chordata; class Aves; order Piciformes; family Galbulidae; genus Galbula; species Galbula dea. The sequence continues at coordinate 558,025 of VWZX01007597.1, forward strand.
GGGGTGATACTCCAGCAGTAAAGAAACACCCAGGTTGAATTGAAAGCAACTCTGAGATAATTTTTCCTGATTGATTTCAGCACTGGTTTAAGTGAAATCATGAGTAGTGTATCTCCCCCTGCTTGCTCCATGTGGGAATACAGGGCCCTGGAGGTAGCCAGAGGAAACAAGTGGCAGAGTCCTTCTGGGTGCTGTGGTGGAGGAAGCCATGTGTGAATCATAGTCATAGAACCATAGAATGTCCTGAGTTGGAAGGGACCCACAAAGATCATAGAGTCCAACTCTTGTCTCTGCACAGGACAAGTCCAAAAATTACACCATGTGCCTGAGGGTGTTGTCCAAATGCTTCTAGAATTCTGCCAGGCTTGGCACTGTGACTGCTTCCCTGGGGAGCCTGTTCCAGTTCTCCACCACCCTCTGGGTAACGAACCTTTTCCTAATAACCAACCCAAACCTACCCTGGCACAGCTTCATGCTACTCCCTTGTGTCCTGCCACTGGTCACCAGAGAGAAGAGATCAGCTCCTGCCCCTCTGCTTCCCCTTATAAGGAAGTCATAGACCACAATGGGGTCTCCTCTCAGACTCCTCCAGGCTGAACAAACAAACTGACTTGAGCTGTTCCTCACACGGCTTCCCCTCTAGACCCTTCACCATCTTCATGGCCTCCTCTGGACACTCTCCAGCAGCTTCCTATCCTTCCTGTATGGCAGTGCCCACAGCTGCACACAGTGCTCCAGGTGAGGCCACACCAGCACAGAGCACAGGGGGACTGTCACCTCCCTTGACCTGCTAACAGTGATGGACCCCAGGACACGGTGGGCCTTTCTGGCAGCCAGGGCACTCTGCTGACTCATGTTCAACTTGTTGTTGACCAGAAGGTAACAGCCCTCTCAGGCCTGTGAGATGCTGGAGAGGGACATGTGCCTGAATTCGCCTTTTACTGGTCCTGACTTTGCACAACACCACAGAAGTTGCTGCTGGCCCCTTGAGATCCTGACTCTCCAGGATGTTTTAGGCTGACAAAGGCTCACACATATGTGCACACGTAAGTATACACACACAGGCATGGCTGCCTGGATTTAGGACCTCTCAGAGGTACCACTTGTGCCCTTTTGCCTCATGGATTACTGCTCTCTGGCAGCATGTGAGCACTCTGCGGGCCAGAGGGGCTGGGTGAATATCACTCTGTTTCCACCAACTTTATTCATCCCAGTGGTCCTGACCACAGCCTGAAAAAGAAACTGTGGGTGGGTGCCAAATTCACTGTTCACAAGAGACCTGTAAAATCTGAAGCCCTTCTGCCACCTTGTACCACACGTGCTTCTGCTTCAATGACCCGGCTGTGAAACAGCCAGAAACCCCTGTCACCTTGTCACCATGGCCTTTGACATCAAGCTTTAGCCTAGAGTATTCTCTGTAGCTTAACTTCCCTGGCTTGGGCTGATGAGTAGGAGTCCTAGGTAAGCAGAAGGTTGATGAAGGTTGTTGGTCAAGGAGTAAAACACCAGGAATCCACATCCTGAGACTTTGATCGTAGAATCATTATGGTTTCTGAGATCATTGGCTCCAACTACCATGCTCACAACTAAACCATGTCCCCAAGCACCACATCTACATGTTTTTTGAACTCTTCCAGGGATGATGATTGAGTCACTCTGGGGATGCACATCCTCTCTCTCCACATGCTGGTACTCCTCTTGCAGTCTTTGCAGCCCAGCAGAGGAGTGTTTTCAGATGGCTGACACTCAACCCCACAATGCTCCAATATCATATCAAAGAAGGAAATTAAATCAGAATAGCTCCTTAATAAAAAAAATCTTTCTTCCACATATCCATGGGGAGTTGTGTATTGTGTATATCTGTCTTTCAGACTGTAAGCCTTCAGGGCAGTGGCTATCTTTATTTCTGAAACACAAACAATATTAAAACACCATTGGCACTTAATAAATCAGCAAAACTACAATCGTTACACAGGCCTGTGGGTGAGCCATCAGTTACCTTAGCACATTAACTAAAGCATGGCCTTTGCATCTGGGTGTGTGGTGGGATGGGGCTTGGGTTTTGGAGGGTGCTATTTGCTCACCAAGGAAGCTCTGGACCATTGCAAGCATCACTGCAGAGATCTCCTCAGACACTTCTGTCATTGCCCCACCAGGGAATACAAGTTTATTCTCTGTCTGGTGTCTCTTGGGCTGAGGTGCAAAGAGAGATGGGAAAGTCTGATGTAAGACTGCTCAGGCCTGCAAGTTTAGAGGCTTTTGTGTTAGCAGGAGTCATCAAATACTTGCACAGTGGTGGCACAGAGTTGTGTCAGCTAGGACTGGTGCAATCACAGAATCACAGAACCATTAGGACTGGAAGAGACCCTTAAGACCAAAAAGTTCAACTGTCAACCTATCACCCCCATGCCACTAAACCATGTCCCTAAGTGCCACATCTAGATGGTTTTTTGAACCCCTCCAGGGATGGTGACTCCACCACTGCCCTGGGCAGCCTGGGCCAACGCCCAACAACTGTTTCTGGGAAGAAATTTTTCCTAATATCCAATCTAAACCTCCCCTGGTGCAACTTGAGGCCATTTCCTCTTGTCCTACCACTAGTAACCCAGGAGAAGAGACCAGCTCCCATCTCTACAATCTCCTTTCTGTTAGTTGTAGAGAGAGAGAAGGTCTCCCCTGAGCCTCCTCTTCTCCAGACTAAACAACCTCAGTTCCCTCAGCTGCTCCTCATAAGTCGTTATTCAGACCCTTCACCAGCCTCCTTGGCCTTCTCTGGAAGGCTGTCTAATGGTCACTCCTGAGAAGACTGAACTTGTAGGGATGATAGAAATGAGTTGGAGCTGTGCTGGTTTTAGATCACTGAACAGGGGAATAACAAGAGGGTAGGAAATTTGAAAAGAACTGCATTTTAGAAGAACTACACCAGCCCTTCATAAACCCAAATGTCATTTGCAGACTTAGGCTTAGAGATACTCTTGCCAAAAAGAAAAGAAAGAAAACAGAGGAAAAAAAAGTTTTTGAAATGTTCCTTTAAAGATCTGCTAAAAAGCTGAGTTGAGTCACTGTGCATACATTCATGTATTCATATAAACAATTAAGCTTCATTAAAAAGAAATCAGTTTTGCCTCTGGCCTGGCTGACCTCACATTTCTAAGGACTGCTTTTCCAGCCCTAAGGGCCTGAGCTCTATGTCCTTTTGACTTCAGCTCCCTAGCCTGCCACTCTCAGGCATATCCTATCTTCCATGCTTCCCCCTCCTTCCAGTAGATTTAGGCTGTTTAAACAATTAAAGCTTTATGCCCCTACAGCCTTCTCCAGAAAGCAAGGGGCAAGGTACAACCAAGTCAGCCTGAGCACTCAGGGAGAGCAAATCAAATAAAATGATTACCAAAAAAAAAAAATAATTAAAAAAACCCCCCAAACTTAAGCTGAAATTTGCATTTGCTCATCTATCTCAATTGAAGATTTCTGCTACCATTCACCATCTGGTGCTGTGGGAGGCTATAAATCCACTGCTCTCCCAGACCCATTTCTAATGGCATTTCCCACCAGTAAACAGGTGCTCCTGGCTTCTCCTCTGCCTCTGAGCTCAGAAGACCTCAGCAGGTACATTTGTGCACCTACAGGAAGCAAACACGACTTGTTAGTGAGTTTACAGAGCACTGGCACAGGCTGCCCAGAGAGATTGGGGAGTCTCCTTCTCTGGAGAGATTCCAAACCTGTCTGGACACATTTCTGTGTGACCTGGTCTAGGGAATCCTGCTATGGCAGGGAGGTGGGCTGGATGATCTTTTGTGGTCCCTTCCAACTCCTAACATTCTGTGATTCTATGATTATCTCCCTTGCATCAGAGAGAGGAGCTATCTCCATGGTGTGTAGAGGACAGTGGAACACACCTACATTATGACAAGTGTCTGTGGCAGCTTCTTCCTCCATTCTTCTCACTAACATCTTCATGCCCATGAGCAGAGCTGATCCAGGATCCAGAGGCTCTTCTGGTGTGGATCCTTTGCCTGCTCTTGCAGCATCACGTTTCATGGGACCTCCATGGCAGGACTCACTCCTACCTGCTCTTCTGCTGCTCTCTGCAGGGCTAAGGAAAAGGGAGCAGCCAACACATTCCCATGAGGGGAGGGTTTTTTCCTTGGGGGGAAGCTGAGAAATCCACCAAGAAACATGAAGACCACCTAGAAAGGTCTTGCAAAGGTCTTGCTTAGCAAGGTCTCTGGGCCTTACCCATTTCAGTGGCAAATGTCTTCACTGTTCTCCTGCAGGAGCTCAAGCATGGCCATGGAGGAGCAAAGCAGACTGCACTCTGCTGCAACCCAGGGCCTTCTCAGCCTCTCTGCATTTATTTGATGTGCTGGAGTGGGGTTAGTGCTCCCCACACACTGAGAAGGAGGAGAGGGAAACCCTGTCAGTGGTTACCAGGGTGTGCATTATGAGGTGAACCTGAATACAGCCTTACAAAGGCACTGCCTTAGACTGGGGGTCAAGAGCTCAGGCTGCTCACATCAGGTGACCACATTCTCAGAGCCACTGCAATGGGTCCAAAATATCCAAAAGGTCAATATATTGTTTATATCACATCAGTGATGCTAGGGGGAATAACAACCTTCAGTAAATCCTATTATTTTCACAACTATACTAATAACATGAGAAACTATAGATATAATAAAAGTTTATATCTATAGTTGCTCTGCAGACACCTCCTCTGGTATGGTATAAATATAATATATGAGACTTGGCAGTGTAATACAGTTTTTATTTCAATTTTTTAGGGATGACCATGCACATCCATAACTCATGAAAATAAAAAGTGTATTACACTGCCAACTGTTACATATTCCCTAGTAAAGCAAAAATGGCAAGATAAATTTTATTTTTCTCTTCTCCCCACCAAAAAAGTGTCTAGCTGATGTGGTGATGATGAAGTGTTAGAATAAACATTCTTTATCCAAACACTTCCTATGCCATAGCCATGTCTGTCCTGTCTATTTGTCAGTCCTGTCTCTCTGCCAGATTGTGGGTACTTTCTTTTTTCCCTGTGTGTTAGCTTTGGTTTTTAATTTCATGCTGCTGTACTTGCTGCTATTCTCCTGAAGAATACAAGGAAGAGAGATTGCCTCTTCCTGTGCCCTGCTCTTGAATTTTCTCAGAAACATTCTCTTTGGGTCTTAAGATCTTTAACACCTGTGTGGGACATGTGTGTTGGCTTGGTAGCACTTCTTAAAGATGTGCAAAATAGTGTGAATGAAGAAGTGTCCCAGCTGTGTGTCATGTAGAAGTGGAAGAAGAGGTGAAAAACCCTGTGATGGGTAGAGATGGGGAAAGAATTAGAAACTCAAGTGCAGCAGGCTAAGATTCCTATAGCTAAGGGAAATGGAACAAGTATGTCACCTCCATACAATAAAAAGGGAAAAAAGCAATAAAGTCCTGTTTTATAATGATGGTATTTTTATATTACAGTCAGCTCTTGAGTGCCCACCTCAAGAGTCACCATCCCTGAAAGTGTTTGAAGAATGAGTAGCTGTGGTGCTTAGGGACATGGTTCAGTGGTGGGCAGGGTGGTGTTGGGTGGATGCTTGGAGTCAATGATCTCAGAGGGCTTTTCCAACCATAGTGATTCTCTGAGTCTGTGATAGCCATTAATCAGGTGGCAGATAAATTGTGGTGGTGCATGAAGTAAAAACAGAGCCAAGACCACTGGGATCTGGGGCTGGGAAACCTCCACAGGCAGCAGGGGAACTGGGCAGGGTCCAGGAGTTGTCTGCGTGCTGTGCTGCTGCTGTCAAAGCCCAGCTGCCTCCACAGCGCTGGCTTGGGTAACTCTGGCCTCTCCCCTCCTTCAGTTCCTTCCTCCTTCAGGAGCTTCAGTTCAGGGTAAGAGTGACTTATTTGATTTTTGACAAGCCAATCCTGCATTAGAGGTCAGGTAAGGTCTGACCAGCTGCTCCTCCATCCATGGGGCAGTCACAAACCTCTCCTCAGGTCTAGAACTGGAGCAAGAAACCTTAAACACTGGGAAAGTCTCCTTGGTGACACTGGTGCCAACCACTATCTTCTCTCAGCATGTCTAATGGATTAACATAATTAAATTAAACTCAGACAAATGTTCCCAATATGTATTTAGTTTGAAGTTTGCTGTTTCTATGTTGGATGGGGAGTAATCTGTGACTTGTAGATTTTTCCTAAGCATGCCAGTTGGTATAATAAAATTATTACTTCCTCTTAAAAATGTCACACTTTCTATTTCCTTTCCTTTCCTTCCCTTTCCTTTCTGTTTTCCCTTCCCTTCTTCCTTTCTTTCATCCCTCTCTTCCCTCCACCACCCCATTCTGTGTCTCTGTAAAGGGATATCAAAGCCCAAGGTTATGCTGTGTCAACTACCACATGAAAGAAACTGAAATTGGAGCTTCCCTTCTCCACCAAGAGCCTGAGTTCTCAGCCTGTATGGAAATCTGCCCTCTCCCCTCCTCTTCTGCACACCATGCACCCACTACCTCCACACCTGGAATCTTAATCTGGAGTTGGGATGGAAAAAAGGAGTTCACACTGTACAGATGCAGCAAGAAGAACTTCCTAGCTCTGTAGAGACACTAGACACAGAGAATGATCAATAGCAGCCACCTGATTACCTTCAAAACAAGTGTATAAGCTACAAATGCAGCAATCAATGGCCAGGCAAGGAGAGAAGCATGCACCAGAGGAGGAAAATGCCTGATTTGAGGCAGCCCAGCTGATGATATGGTTTGCATTACAGCCCAGCATACTAATACCAGCCCACTGCACGGGTGGGAGGGAGGTGCTTGAGGGCCAGTGAACACAGAATTTTAGCAGTGTGTCCCAATTACAGCAACACCTCTGCTAAATAAGTCTGGAGGTTGATCCCCTGTGACAAGTCAGTGCTCAGTGGCCCTCAAAATTTCTCATTTCTTACCTGCAGAGGTGTTGGGCTTGTAGTTGAGTACAGAACTTCCTGAATGTTTTTCTTCTCCTTTAGGATACCTGTCACATAGAAGCACAGCCCCTAAATTGCCACCTTCCTGTCTCTGGTTTGGTTGGGGTTTCTTTCATTTCTCTTCTTCCTGAGCAGTGAAAGACATTAGGGATGGAGTGGTAAAACCAGATGATAAAAGAGCATCACTGGGGACATCTGTGCCTTGGAAGCAGAGGGATGAAGTCAGCACTCAAGCAGACTCTCCACTGATGAGGGTGGGTGATGCCTCATGACTGAGGCAAAGGAGCCCTTCAAACTGTGCTTGCCTAATGAAGGGCCTGGTTCAGCTAGAGTGCCTAATTTATAAAGGATGACTCAGTGCTGATGGGGCTGCACTTTATGTTGGGTACCTGCCTAAGTACTTGGCTGAATGGAGGTCCAAGCAATGTGTCTTTAAATGAAATAGCAGTGGAATACAACAGCCATTCTAACCACTGCATATAATTGACTAAAAACCCAAATCACTGGAAAAGGTGCTGCACTTACAGTGGAAAATAATAAATAAAGGCCTCACAGATTGCCAACATGACAGCCTGCAACACAGCAGAACTCAGAATTCAGCTCCCATTTGAATTCATGGGAAAGCAGGGACTTTTGAAACTGCTAAGTTAACCAAAAATATATATTGTTAAAGCCAACAAATTTATTTTTTCTGTTTGAAAGTCCCTGTTTTGCTATACAGAGGAACAGGATCTGAATTCTCTGACTCTTCAGCATCATAAAATTCAGAGTGCCTGCTTAGGGAGGTGTCAGGAAAATATTGGTTCCCATTCTAGGCTTATGGTATATTTACACTGTGGCTCACTGAAATACTAAAGCAGTAAGAAATATTGTAATTAACCTCTTCAATTTTTCCCTGAAGAAATAGCTGGGTCAATGAACTGTCAATCAGCTCTCCCAATTCCTATTAGAACAGGGGCTAATGCAGGGTGGAGAGCTGAGTTCAGTGAAAGGAGAGGCAATGCAGGGCTAGGAATGGTATAGGATGGTAAATGTGAGTATGTTTTATGTAGGAACAAATATTCAAATGCTCTGTGTCTGCTTTTCAGCTCCATCAGTTCCTCCCCTTCTCTGTCCCTCTGAGGGCACCCACAGTTATTGGTGCAAGGCTATGCCCACTCCTGTTTCATGGGAGCAGGTTAGGGCATGAGATTTGGAGACATGTAAGCCTGAAGCTTGTAAAAGGATGCAGGCAAGTGACTGTCACTGATGTCATTGGGTGCCAGCACTTACAAACAAGCTGGGTGACCAAATGATCTGAGTTGTGCAGTAATACCAAGTGCCACAGATTAGTGCTTGAAACTTTATCCTTCCATCTTATGATTTCAGCTTTTATAAATGTAGGTCTTTCCACAGTCCCCAGTGCTGCATTATTTATTATTTATCATTATTAATTATCATCCTGTATTATTTATGCCATGCAATAGGGATGCACAGTATTTTGCCAAGAAACATCCCTCACTCTCACATTCATTAATTTCTAGAGCATTCCTATGCTGTTTGATTTGGAAGTGAATTAAAACACACCTAGGCTTTTTGTGTTCAAGAAAAGGTATAGATGTTGTGCTTGGTGATGTGGTTTAGTGGTGAGCATGAGGCTGGTAGTTTGATGGTTGGGCTTGAAGATCTTAGTGGCCTCTTGCAACCTTCATGATTCTATGGTTCTGTGATTCTAGATATTAAAAGGAGTGACAGTGAAAGGCTTCAAAAGTTCTTCTGTTTTCAACTGTGAGAATCAGGTGGCAGTCTGAGGTCTTCTTCAAGGTTGCTGCTCTCCTTCCCAAACCTTGGAAAAAGATGTCTGGCCTGTAGGGCTTAGTCTTGTGCCCTAAGGCCACTTCTCTGATCCTTCTGAAACCCCAGTGTCTGGGCAATAGCTAAGGGTCACAAGTGGAACTGAATTATCTGACTGTGGACATCCATCCACCTGCTAGTATTATGATTTCCCTTTGGTTTATTGTTTGCTAGGTTGCCCCAGTATTTCTCAACAAGAAGAGGGCTCCCTACTGTGTGGGTCTCTGTACACACAGGGTAAGAATAACATGCCCAGAAGGGTGCTCAATGTCTGAAATATTAGTATGGAAAAGATATAAACAAGCAAAGGCCCCAGTGAGGCAGGATTTTCAGAACTGCCCTGGTTCTGGGGATGTCTACATTCTTTAAGCAGTTCTGGTGGTGTCATACTGCAACTCAAATAGCTGCTATCTCTAAATTAATTTGCAAGCAACAAGACTTTGCCTTAGAGTCATGGCAATGGGTGAAGTCTGAAACAATTTAACATCATAAACTGAAGACAGGGTGAGAGGAAAGCCCTAGAGGTCCAAGGCCTCCAAAGCCTGCCCTCATTATTTGTTAATATATCACAACTGTGCTACTTAATGACTCCTTTTTTTAAATAAGTGAATCAGAGTTGTAAACACAGAGGGAGAGTTCCTTTTGCAGGGAGCTCACCACCACCAGATGTAGAAGGAAGAAGAGAGAGGAGAGGATTAAGCACACCTACAACATGGCATTGCACTTTATATACATGCAGAAAAGTTATAATCAGCTATGTTTTCATCACTCTCAGAAATACAGGTACTGTTCATAATTTCCTTGTATGTATATTCAATAAACAGAATCCAAAGAGGCAGATTGTTTTCCTTTGGTTAATGTTTCATGAAGATTTATTGGCATAACCTTCCAACTAAAGCACCTTTTAATTGTACTAGTGATGGCTGGTGTGCCAATGGGAGAGCCTTCAGACTGCTGGGAATTGTTTTAGCCAAACTCTATTCCAAGATAGGAAGCTAAGGATGAATGTTGAAATGGCTCATCTCAGGACTGCAGGTGCTGCAACTCACCAGCAGCTCTGTACACCTAGCAAGCAAGAGCTGCACCACTCATTAGGGTTGTGAAGGGCAGGAGACAAGCCAGTGTGAGCTGCATGAGCCAGCAATCTGGTTCTGTGGACAAGAAGGCCAATGGCATCCTGGGGGGGTGTCAAGAATAGTGTGGCCAGCAGGTCAAGGGAGGTTCTTCTCCCCCTCTACTGCACTCTAGTGAGGCCACATCTGGAGTCCTGGGTCCTGTTGTGGGCTCCCTTGTTCAAGAAGGACAGGGAACTTCTGGAGAGGGTACAGAAAAGGGCTACAGAAATGATGAGGGGACTTGAATCTCTCTCTTCTGGGGAAAGGCTGAGAGAGCTGGGGCTGGGTAGCCTGGAGAAGAGAAGACTGAGGGGGGAGCTTATCAATGCTTATCAATTTTTAATGGCTGGAGATCAGGAGGATGGGGCCAGGCTTTGTTGAGTGTTGCCCAGAGACAAGACAAGAGAGAACAGGCACAAACTGGAATATAGGAAGCTCCATCTGAAAGTAAGGAAGAACTTCTTTACTCCGAGGGTGGTGGAGCTCTGGCCCAGGCTGCCCAGGGAGGTGATGGGGTCTCCATCTCTGGGGTTGGACTAGGTGATCTCCAGAGGTTCCTTCCAGCCCCTAAGATTCTGTGATTCTGTAATGCTGGGCAGCACACCTCAAGCTCTTTGCTGAGTTCCTGTATGGTCCAACTGTGCACCTAGTGAGGAGCAAGGTAACTCCTCGTGGAGAGAGTGGAGAGATGCAAACAAGTGAGGACAGACAGAACATTTGGTGTTGATGGCTGATGCTGCAGAGAGGTTGTGTCCTGTGCTACAATGGCTTTGTGTCACTCCCTTCTGAAAAGAATACAACTGGCACTGCAAGGTGTTCCTGGGCTTCAGTTTCCATAAAATCAGGGTGACAAAGTCCCCCTTCCTTTCTCCTGGTGGAGAACAAGGGCAGCTCTGCTGAAATCAGCAGTGTTACAAAGATGTAAAACTGGTCAGAGTAAGGAACCAGCTCAGGGACAGCACAATGTCTCCCTGAGCTCAGCATTTCATTGTCTAGCTCCAAGAATGAAAACACTGGGATGTGCTAAAGCAGCAGGGGTCCTGAAACTTTATCATCTAGGATCACATCTTAATAGAAGGACTGACTGATGAAGACTTCCCTTCCCATCCTCCCATCTAAAGAGATCACCACCTCTTCCACTTCCTATCCTGTGTCTTCCCTGTGGCAAAGCAAGAGCAATTACAGGAATATTAAGGAAGTAATTAATGTATTTTAGATGTCTTTTAATGAAATTCAGCAGCTGAAAAAAAGAGATAAGAGCCAAGAAAGTGTAACCTGTTATCTCTACTGCATGCCACACTTTGGAAACTCGTGTATTGGAAGTCAGGAAAAGCTTTTCAGCCATTTAACACTGTGTCCTGTCTATTGCTGGCTGACTAGCACAGTGTGAAAGGTTCACACTTGTAGAATGAAGCTGATTTTTGCTGAAGAGATCTGATATCAGAGATTTGTAAGAGAGGTGGAGTAACCATTACAGGCATGTGAACATACATTGAGTTCCTGGAGCCTCTTTCAAGCTCTTCTCTCTTGCAGCTTCTGTGCAGGTCCCATTAGAAGTCCTCTAGATCCATTTAACTATCTGCAGAGGTCCTTCCTCCTAACACTCTGCCAGAAAGTGTACAAGAGATGGTCAGGGAGGTGGATGGCTAACTTCACTCTCCTTCTCTAAGAGTGTGTCAGAGAAGGCTTCTGACTGCCCCAATAATGACTCTTTAACCCTTGATAAGACAGACATGGTAATGGAGAGGGACTTCTTTCCAACTGTTTCTTTCAGTTTGTCTCTTAAGTGTCTCCATCACCCCAGGGCTGCTGATCTGTCTCTGCTAATCCTAGTGGCTGTGCAGAAGCATCCCTCTGGTGTTGCTGCTTCCTTCTGCAGAAAACAGAGATCCTGAGTTTACATTTTTTCCAAGGTCTTCACTTGATCTAACTTCACATTGCCTCCCAGCTGCTGATGTCTGAGGAACATGTCCCTATCAGATGCTAGAACACTGGCTTGGGCCAAGCTTCCTCTCACTAGTGCATTTTGGTGTTACACTGTGATTAAACCTATGCATTGCTCTAGCAGTGACCCAGCAGTAGGTGCCCTCCTTCCTCTTTCCCCCAGCATATCTCCTAAAGGAGTCAAGTGATAATGATTGATACTTAGTGGTTTCTCCTCAGCAATGTGCATTTCCCACTGGTGTCAAAATGCTGGAGGTTGGAGGTTGCCAGCACTTGCTCAGACTTCTTCTGCCTAATGTCATGGCTTGGTGTTGTTGGGAATACCATGCAGTTGCTATCCAATTGCCCAGTTGGGATCTAATTGCTCATCAGTCTAATAGCATGGCTGCAAATGACTGGTTTCTTTCTTATGCTATGTGTGGTAATTGAGTCTCCAAATCTGTCAACATCCTCTTGGTAGAGATCCTTCTCCCCACTGGGCAACTCCATGCCCTTAGACTCTGCAAACATTGATATTTTTTCTCCTTTTATGTGGTGACATATCCAGATATTACATGATAGTTTATCTCATTCCTGCTGTTCATAGGCTGAGATTTTTTCCTGGTACAAGCACTACCTGTCACAAAGTTTATGATGGACCATGAGGGCAATATTTGGTTGGTATCTGCCCTCTCTTCCAGGAACTAGAAACATCAGGAGCTAGGAATATCAAATGTATCACCAGTATCATTCTGTTCAGCCCTTTCCAACCTCTGCAACTGACAGCTCACCCAGCAGGATCAACAGAACATTGCTCCACTCAGGCCAAAGGAGTTTCTCACCATCTTGCAGCAATATTATAGAAGTAACAGCAGAAGACCAGCAACTATAACATGCCATGGAGAAAAGGAGAGAATAGAAGTCATGGATGTCCTTAAGGTCTGTGAAATATCAGTGGGGATCACTAGAACAATGCCAAGGTAATTCTAGAGAGTGCATTGTGCAGCTCTTTTGCTCCTCTTCCAGGTTATTGTGTTTAGCAGTTAATCCCAACTCCTTGTGTCCTGTGGCTCTCACTGGCATCATATTCATGCACCATATGGATTCCATGTCAGGAGGAATAAACCTTCTCTTTATTAACAGTATCACTTATTGCTCAGCCACATCTGTAGCATCCTCACAGTGGATATACAGATGGATAGAATGGTTTCTCTGTAGTAAAGTGTGTAAATTCCAGTGGGGAAAAAAAAAGCTCCAGGGCAGTGGTGGAGTCACCATCCCTGGAGGGGTTCAAAAAACATAGAGATGTGGCACTTAGGGGCATAGTTTAGTGGCATGGGGGTGATACTTATGTTGGACTTGATGATCTTAGAGGTCTCTTCCAACCTTAATGGTTCTGTGATTCTTTTTTACAAGGAAATGACAACAGAGATTAGCAGGTGGGACTTTCTCCAAACATAGCTAGCGTCAACATAAACAAGACAGATATAGGTGGAAGGGAAAAAAAAATCACACAAAAAAAAGATAGAAAATGTGGTTCAGCAATGGTACTTTCCTCAGCAACTCATTAAGAGTATGTTTTAAGTACTTCATTCATTCTCTTCATCTTTCTCAATAGCCCTAAGTAACTACAGTCCAGAGCACAAGCTAAGAAGTGGGAGTGTTTCAAGAGACAAGGTCTGAAGTGCCACTGTTGGCATGAGTCCATCAGACTCTTGCTACATAAGAATGGTTCAGTTGCTCCATACACCAGCATCCTCTCTGCAGGGGGACAGATTTCCCTTGGCTTGCTGTCCTGCTCCAGGCTCCCTCTGGGTGTACTACAGCACAGTTCTCAGTGTCCTTGCCCTGAGAGATCAGCTCTTCTTTCCAAAGGCAATGTTCCTCCTTTAGAGTCTGACCTTTAGAGCTATCCAGCACTCTGAAAGTGTTATACAGAAATTTGGAGGTGAGTGTTCTTCTCTTGATATTAATTTTCTGCAGTTTGCCTGCCCAGCCCTCTTTGACCTCCCTCCAAGACTAGCAGTGCTGTATGAGCCCTTTTAATCCAGGCACTCTAATAGAGAGCTCACATCCAGCTGCTACAGGCAAGAGCAAATTTTCACCTGTGCTCCAAAGTGAGAGCAAATTGCCTTATCTGCATGGGAGCTCAGAAAGGAGCTCCAGAAATGATACATCCCAGTTCTCTTGCTCATGGAGCTGAATTAAGCTTTTTAATGAGTCAGTGAATATTTTTCCAGCCTTAAAATCTCTGCATGGTTGCAATCTGTGCATAGGTTGTGCATAGCTTAACCTTCTTAGCTTGATGTCCAAATACAAACTAAGGCAACAATGAAGTTGCAAGGTTTCTCCCAAGGGTCTTCACGAAGTCATTTTCAGTGAGCAGCTCCCAAAAAGCAGAAGAGGTATTTTTAAGCAGTTGAAAGGCTATTACCAGAGACTTTCACCACATTGATGACAATTAGCATAGAGCTGAAACAGGAATGAAAGTGTTCTGATTTGTTGTTATTCAAAGTTATCCTTTATGTCTTCTATTATCATCAGTGGCCTAAAATTCTGTATGCAAGGCAACAGCTGTAAACATCAATAACTCCTCTTGGAAGAGCACTTTCAAGAAGTGCTCACAAAACCTGAGGTGTCTGTGATAACAATACGTTAGTATCCAGCACACACAGCTCACATTGCAGCCATATCAAGCCCAGCATCTCTCTCCCCAAAAATTTCAAGCCACTCTCAGAGACTGGGGGAAAGAACAGGAAAATGTGCTGTGAAGGTTGGTCTAGTCCAAGGACAGCCACAGCTATCCTGTGTGGCTTCTCTCCCACCTCTCCCCATCCTGTCCTCACTGAACAGGTTGGGGCTGCAGCCTGCAGCCTGGTACCGTGGAGGATATGGAGGCAGCACTTGTATTTTATCAGCACAAGTTGCTGACTACAAGGACTGCCTGCTTTAAATGTATAACAATGCTGCTCTCCTTGTAAATCATACTTTCTTGGTGAGCTACAAGAAAGATAAAATCCTCCTGTCTCTGATGTACACTTTTTTTCACACTGGATCACTGAGATATTTGTAGGGACAAGCTATGTTCTGGCTTATAAAACAAGAGACCCACTTCATGAATAGGTTGTTGACTGTGAAGTCATTACCATTGCCCTATTTCTTGTTGATTTTGCAGCTTTAAAGAGTGGTCATAATGCTACCTTACTATGCTTGGGATGCAGTCAGACCCTCTGGGGCTGCTGTCCTCATCCCACTCTACCTGAAGAACTACATGGTGTCTGGGGAGCTGATCAGTGGTTCAGAATACAAGAGCAGCAGGTTGGTGTAAAAGCTGGTAAGCCTTTAGAAAAAGGTCCCAGGGAAGGTATGTCTTCTGGGGATCAAAGCCAAACACCCAGCAGGACCAACTCTTCCATCCACAAACAACTGGAGGTCAGAGATGTGCCCTAGGAAATCCATCCCTGAGGGAGGAAAGAGCAGCAAGGGCTCCTCGTATCCAGTCACCTCCCACAGAAAGAGATAAAGCACCAAGATGCCAGAAGGAGTGTCTGTGAGCAGCAGCAGAGCACAGAGGCAGGAGCTGCCTGAGAGACAGCTGTTGGGTCAGGTAGAAAGGTGGGAAGGAGAAGAGGCCAGTGGAGTGTGGTGACTGATCACCTCTGAGGAAACACCCGGCAGAGACTCAACTGTTAAAGCTCCAGGGCTTCAATGACAAGAAGTCACCCCAGTGTCACAGGAGGAAGAGAAGGAGCTAAAAATAGAGAGACCCATCCTCTTCTGCAGGCATATATAAATAACAGGCAGAGGCTGAGTGAGCAGGAAGAGACCTGAAGGGCAGCTGGTTATAAGATGTGTGTGGGCAGTCATGGTGGTAAAGGTCTTCCTATGCCACACCTGCAGGAGAAGGAGCAGAAGAGTGTTCTGCCCTTCTCATTCAGCTCTTCATGCCACTCTGGACTGGCAGAGCACCCTTCTTCCCATCCTCCCAGGGACCCAGCTCTTCCATTCAGGGGGACTGCAAGGCCTAGAGCCCAGTGCCACCTTGAGCTGCCTCTGAGGCTGTTATGCTGCGTTAAGTACTTTGCTTCCAATACAGTCCTCACATCCAGCTGTTACAAAACAGCAGAAAACCCTTAGTCACTGAGCTGGATGCTGACATGCAGATGAGTAATGCATGAAAGTCTGGGAGACAGGTACACAGGACTATGAGCAAGGAGTTTTGTGAGAGGCTTAGCTATATATATATTGAATATTCCCTTTTCCTCTCTTTTGTCCCAACTTCCTACTGTGTAACTTTTGAAAAAGCAAAGTGGAGATTTGTCTTAAGGAAAAGCTTGTAGAAGAAGGTAGAAGCTTTAATTAATTAGTGAATCAGAAAGATGTGCCAACCTTAAGAGGCCATATGAAAGAGGAGGTTAGAAATGTTGTTCTACACTGCAGATTCAACATGAGACTCAGCTAAGTTTGTCTGTGTAAAAGTTCTTAAAACATAAGGGAACTTAAAAATTCATTCAGACCTGGAGCTGGTTTGAATCAAAACTTAACAGTGCAATTCCAAACTTTTTCAAACATCAGCCCTGAAGTCTGGTTCAGATAGGATTCTCATCACACCTCCTCTTAAGTACAAAGTGCCTTGTCACTCGAGCTCCAAATGCCTCTTCAGATTCTTCTGGACAGTTTCCTATTACCTTATCTCATGCTCAGCCCTTTGTCAAGCCAAACCTTGCTACATGTCTGTTAGCAGGAAGACAGAAATGCCAACAATTGGCTCTCAGTCTTGATTCCAAGTTGTGTCAGAAAGGACCCTTCACATCCCATGATTCTCTTTCTGAAGTTTCAGCTGCTCTGCTTATCTCTTTCCCAAGAAAAAGCCTCACATAAGAACAGCAAACTCTTTTTCTTTAGAGATCTAGCTGCTTTCCTAGATACACTTATTTCCTCTGCAGATACCATGTGAGAGCTGCCATGGAGTTGGCCAAAACAATAAGCAGATGCTACTCAGCCCTAGTGTCTGGCTCTGCATTGCTCTTGCAGGGGTGGAAAGGAAGGATTCCTCCCTTACCTGGTGGTCTCTGTTTTCTTCTGACAGCCTGAGCATAAAGCAAAGGCATCATTCTTTCCTGTGGAGAAGTGCTCCAATGCTCCAAAGACAGAAGATGCCTTTTTGCTCCCTTGGTGGAGAGTGTTTTGTACTAACCTGAGAGATGAAGCACCAGGGCTGTAAGACTTTCCCTCTTGCATGATTCCTGAGGAATGGATAAAGAGAACTTGTAAGAGACAGGATGCTAGATATTTATTAGAGACCTTGTTTCTGTCTTCATGAACATCTCTCTGTTTATCTGTGGTAAAGCTTGTGTCTAATATTTCTGTTTTGAGGGGCAACTCTCTTCTGCCCCATAGTAGTTCAGTGAGGAAAGTCCTGGTTCCTGTGTCTACAGTATAGAAGCCAGAAAGGGTATTAAGACTTTTCTGGGTAATAGAGAAAGTATCCTTACCACAGCCATTCAGGGCTAGAGTGCAACCTGCTGGTTACAGCAGACACTTGCCTTAGAGTTTGCATTCACCTGTGGGTGGCTTTCAGGAAGGTGTACTCATCACTGGAAGCACAGTCTGTCCCTGCTAACCTGGGCATTTCCCTTTTTGGGCACACTCTCACAAAATATGCTTTCCCATCAATGACTTAACCCTGGGAATTTTGCATTGCTGGTATTTAACCTCCAGTCTCCTCTGCTGAAGGGTCAGCCCCATCACAGTGGGTCTCTGCAATGCAACGTGCCAGGCAGGGAGGAGACAGACCCCTCTCATCTGCTGGTCCCTCCTGGGCACAGCTATTCTCCTGAAGTGACACCACTTCAGAGTCTGAGGGAAAAAAAGGACAGCACAGCACTTTTAAGCTGTCACGAGGGAAGAAAGGCTCCTTTCATTTCATGTTTTGTTATACAGCAGAAAAAAAATCTGTCACTTTGCAGGATGCTTGCAACAAAGAGCTTTAAAAACTGATTAAGTGGTTCAGCTTAACTTAGCTTTTAATGGCTCAGCAGCTGTTTACACCACAATTCACAGGTACACTTCTGCTCCCCTGGAGTCGAGGTTGTCAGTTGTCTTCCCTTCTAGGCCCTAATCCCCAGGCAAGTAGATATGTCCCCTTGAGGGTGGGATCCAGGCATGGCAATCAGGTTGGTTACAAATGCAGCTCACCTGTGCCCAGCCCAGCTATCAGAGCAGGTACCCCACAACTAGTTACTGGGTGTTCAGTTCAGTGGCTAACCCCTTCTCATGGGAAAAAGGAACATGGTCAGGTAGGAATGTGGAGATATCCTTTTTAATCTGGCAGTGATGGTCATCTTACAGAGCCTCAGTTTAGCTCAACAGTAGTTGCTATTTCACTGTTGGGCCAAAATATGAGGCTTGTAAGGATTCAGGCTTTGCAGGACCTGCAAGGTGCAATAAATCTCTGCAGAGCCAGAAGGAAGTCACAGAATCACAGAATCATTAAGGTTGGAAGAGACCTCTAAGGTCATCAAGTCCAACTGTCAACCTATTACTACCAGGCCACTGAACCATGTACCATATCTCAATGTGTTTTGAACCCCTCCAGGGATGGTGACTCCACCACTGCCCTGGGCAGCCTGGGCCAATGCCTAACAACTCTTTCTGGGAAGAAGTTTTTCCTGATATCCAATCTAAACCTCTCCTGGTGCAACTTGAGGCCATTTCCTCTTGTCCTCTCACTGGTAACCCAGGAGAACAGGCCCAACTCCTATCCCACTACAACCTCCCTTCAAGTAGGTGTAGAGAGAGATAAGGTCTCCCCTGAACCTCCTCATTCTCAGACTAAACAACCCCAGTTCCCTCAGCTGCTCCTCACAAGACATTCTCCAGACCCTTCACCAGCCTTGTTGCCCTTGTCTGGACATGCTCCAATGCCTCAATGTCTTTCTTGTAGTGAGGAGCCCAAAACTGAACCCAGGATTCAAGATGTGGCCTCACCAGTGCCCAGTACAGAGGAACAATCACTTCTCTGGTCCTACTGGCCATACCACTTCTGATACAGGCTAGTCACTTCTTACACTGAGGACTTATAAAAGGGCAAGAAGGAGTAGCTGGGTAACTCTAGAGCAGTCAGCCTCACCTCCATCCCTGGAAAGGTGATGGAGCACTTTATCCTTGACCCTGTCTCTAGGCATATAAAGGAGAAGGGGGTCATTGGGAGCAGTCAGCATGGGTTTAGCAAGGGAAGTCATGTTTGACCAACCTGATAGCCTTTGATGAGGACATAACCAGGTGGATAGATGAGGGTAGGGCAGTGGATGTGGTGTATCTTGATTTCAGTAAAGCATTTGACACTGTCTCCCACAGCATCCTTGCAGCTAAACTGAGGGACTGTGGTCTGGCTGATTGGGTAGTGAGGTGGATTGTGAACTGGTTGAAGGACAGAAGTCAGAGAGTTGTGGCCAATGGGGTGGAGTCTAGTTGGAGGCCTCTGTCTAGTGGAGTCCCTCAGGGGTCAGTACTGGGACCAGTGCTTCTCAATCTATTCATTACTGACCTGGCTGAGGGAACAGAGTGTGCTCTCAGCAAGTTTGCTGCTGACACTAAACTGGGTGCAGTGGCTGACACACCGGAGGGTTGTGCTGCCATTCAGCCAGACTTAGAGAGGCTGGAGAGTTGGGCAGGGAGACATGGAATGGAATTCAACAAGNCCTCGTCTATGCTTTTAAGTATGTGAAGGGTGGGTGTCAGGAGGATGGGGTCAGGCTCTTCTCAGTGAAGCCCAGTGACAGGACAAGGGGCAATGGCTGTAAGCTGAAGCATAGGAGGTTCTGTGTGAATACAAGAAAAAATGTTTTCCAGTTGAGGTGTTGGAGCCCTGGCACAGACTGCACAGAGAGGTTGTGGAGTCTCCTTCTCTGGAGAGATTCCAAACCTATCTGGACATGCTTCTGTGTGACCTGGTCTAGGGAATCCTGCTGTGGCAGGGGGGTTGGACTAGATGATCTTTCGAGGTCCCTTCTGACTCCTAACATTCTGTTATTCTCTGATTCTGTGAAGTCTGAGGCTCCTGGCGTGCAGTCCTCCATCTGTAAATGGGTCTATTAAAATGAGATTCACAAATGAGTTCCAGTAATAAATAATATGAATTTATCAATAGGCTATGTCCTACTTTGTCAAGTGGGAGACCAGCCCAATAAACCACAACAGTTAGTGGTGTTTCTACCTCTCTATCATATTCTGAGGAATGACTTGGCCTTAAAAACACACCAGAGCCCTCAAAGGGAAGGAAATCCCAAGAGCTGATCATTTTGGAGAACGAAAAAAGGTCCAAATGGGTGCTACTATTTCACAAAGGAAGCTTTCAAGTGAATGAAATGCACCTTGGACATTACTGGTGAAGTCTGTGGAGCTGTGCTCTGCCAACCTTTTAAATGGAGAATAAAAGCATGTGCAGATTTTAGGGATTTTTATTTTCCCTTTTTATTGAAAAAACACACTGCACATGCAAATTAAAACTGCATTCACCATACAAGACTATAACATTTTTGGCACATGTACTCAGCATGCATAAATGCTGGCTATATTTAAGTTCTCCTAGACATATATAATTAATGAAATACATTTGTGTATAGCCTCATTTTGTGAGCAGCCTAAATTTAGGCTGCCTATCTGTTTGCAATGTAAATCTTCATTTTGGTTGGTATATTAAATGTTAATGCTTGTGCTAATTTTCAGTCTCTAACCTTAAGGCAGGTCACACATTGCTTTATTAAAATAAAAGAAAAGAAAGAAGATTAATTCAGTCACCAGAGTCAGCAATTAAAAGTACATGGGAGCTTGGACAAAATAAGTAAGGAAATGATAACTTAATGGCAAAAGGCATGTCCTCCACAGCTAGGCACCATGATGTGATCCTTATTTACTTTTATAGTGCACCCCATTGTGCTTATGTGTTGCAAGACATATGTCATGTTTCATCCTCAAGGGCCCAAGTGTGAATTTCCTGTTATTTTTTTCACAACTCTAAAAGTTGTTTCAATGAAGTTTTTGTTGGAAGAACTTTAGTGAAATGGGTTTTATATACTGTCTGTGGCTAACCAGGAAAAACTGCAGCCCCAGAGGAAAATAACACCACAGCTACAGCCTGAAGGAAAGGAAGGAGAAGGCTGGGAGTGGAATGGAGCTGTTTGCTGGGCTGGGAGCAGGGATGGAGGCCCTCACCCTGACAGCTCCACACACAGGCTTGGTGTCTGGCAGGGACCTGCAGACCTCCCCCAAACCCGTGGAGTTGTGCAGCCTTTTGAAACCACGTGAAGTTGAGCAAGGGCAAGTGCTGGATTCTGCACCTGGGAAGGAGCAACCCTGGCTGTACCTACAGACTGGGGAATGAGAGGCTGCAAAGCAGCCCTGCAGAAAGGGATCTAGGAGTTTTGGTTGGTGGCAAGTTAAATATGAGTCAGCAGCGTGCCCTGGTAGCCAAAAGGGCCAACTGTGTCCTGGGGTGCATCAAACACTGCTGCTAGCTGATGGAGAGAGGTGACAGTCCCACTCTGCTCTGCACTGGTGCCACCTCACCCTGAGTATTGTGTGCTGCGATGGGCACCACAGTACAGAAGGGTATCAAGTCGTTAGAGAGCATCCAGAGGAGAGTCATAAAGATGGGGAAGGGTCTGCAGGGGAAGCCATGTGAGGAATGGCTGAAATCACTTGGTTTGTTCAGCCTGGAGAAGAGGAGACTGAGGGGAGACTTCATGGCAGTTCATAACTTCCTCACCAGAGATGAAGCAGAAGGGCAGGAGCTGATCTCTTCTCTCTGGTGACCAGTGACAGGTCCTGAGGGAATGGCATGAAGCTGTGCCAGGGGAGTGTCAGGTTAGATCTTAGGAACAAGTTCTTCATTCAGAGAGTGGTGGAGCATTGGAACAGGCTCCCCAGGGATGCAGTCATGGCACCAACTCTCATGGAATTCCAGAAGCATTTGGACAATGCTTGTAGACACATGGTGTGACTTTGGGGTTGTCCTGTGCAGAGACAGGAGTTGGACTTGATGATCCTGGTGGGTCCTTCCAACTTAGGCCATTCTGTGATTCTTTTCCACTATCCCAAGAGGAGGGATGCTCTGAATATCCATGGTCATGCTCACAGGCAGCTGGTTTTGTTGCCTTTTTTGCCTGCAGGCTCTCTGGAGCAGATGTGCACCCTTTGGCTGTGGGCACACAGGCTTCCCTGGAGAAGACAAAGGGAAGGCCCTCACGGGTGGACTCCTCTGATCCCTGTAGAGCAACAGCCCACCTGGAAATGTCTAGGTCTATTTCAAATAGGAAATGTGGAGACTCTGTAAAATGCTGGGAGGTTTTTGCCACACTGAGAGCTAATTAATGTCTTGATTTAAGGTAAAAGTAAAAGTAACTGTTTAAAGCTACCAGATAGGATTTTTTTTCTTTTTCATATGGTTTTCACTGGAAATTTCTTGATTTTCAGCAAACACTTTCCACACTGTTTCTAAGGTCTTTGAAATCCCCATCTGGTGCCTTAAAATGGAATCTCTGATACACAATTTTTCCTCCAGTTATGCCAAATATAGCAAGGAAATGCATGGAAGCAGAGCACACTCCAATTTAAAGCCTCTGCTTTGCAGAAATTACCTAGCTCACTCCAGCCAACAAAAGTTCCCCAACAAAGCTTTTCAGCACAGAAATTCTGCACAAATGCCTTTTAAATGTTTCAAATTTTCTAGAATTAGGCTGTCACTTGTGCAAATGTTCTGGGAAATTTTAGCAGCAATTACAACTAAGCAAAAACCTTTCAAAGAAAGGAATTCTAAAAAAAGGAACAAAGAGAAGAAGAAACAACCTTGCAACCCCAGCTTGGGAGTCAAAACTCCCTGGAAGTGGAAACAAAGCCTGATCCTGCGTAGGAGAAGCCACGTGGGACAGCAGAGCGGACGCGGGAGCAGGAGGTCTCCCTGTGGGGTCTGACCTGGGTGACCCTGCAAAGCCCATTGAGTTTGCTGCTTCCTGAGCCCCTTCCCTTCCACTACAGAAGGGACCATCCACGTGGGGATGTGCTGCTTGCTGGGGTAAAACTCCCTCTCTCCATGTTTTTCACAGAATCATCAAGGTTGGAAGAGACCTCCAAGATCATCAAGTCCAACCATGAACCTATTACCCCTGTGCCAATAAACCATGTCCCTAGGTACCACATCTAGATGTTTTTCACACACTTTCATGGTGTGTTATTTCTCATTTGGGTTTCTGGGCTTTACTATACTTTTTAGGAATAGGTGAATAAGCACATACCCTGTGGTGAAAGTAAAAATTGGATATCCAGTAAATTCTATGTGAAACCTGCATGTCTCCCTCCTTACAGCACAGAAACCACTGGGCAGGACTGATCTTATCTCATCCATTTTAGGTTCACTCTTCCCAGAGAGGTCAAGCCATAGGAGGGGAAGCCGTATGAGGAATAGCTGAAATCACTTGGTCTGTTCAGCCTGGAGAAGAGGAGACTGAGGGGAGACCTCATGGCAGTTCATAACTTCCTCACCAGAGATGAAGGAGGGGCAGGAGCTGATCTCTTCTCTCCGGTGACAAGTGACAGGTCCCAAGGGAATGGCATGAAGCTCTGTCAGAGGAGGTTCAGGTTAGATCTTAGGAACAGGTTCTTCACCCAGAGAGTGGTGGAGCATTGGAACAGGCTCCCCAGGCATGCAGTCATGGCACCAACTCTCATGGAATTCCAGAAGCACTTGGACAATGCTTGTAGACACATGGTGTGACTTTGGGGTTGTCCTGTGCAGAGAGAGGAGGAGTTGGGCTTGATGATCCTGCTGTGATTCTGTGCTCACACACTAGTTCCTAAGTATCTTGCACAAGCAAAACATTCAGTCTTAACAGAAAGAGAGGTAAGTACTGCCTGTCTCCACATCAAACCTGCTCACCACGTGAATAGCTAAATGCTGCTGAACACACATTTCATTCTGCTGGTTCCAAATGGTGGCACTTATGGCTTTCACTTGGTGGCATAGACTATAAACAATAGCAGCAGACACTGGGAAAATCAAGAGAATTATAGATGAAAAACACAGAAGAAAGAGTCCAGTGTCTTCCTTATGAAAACACAGCTCCAATCTGTACAGAGCTTGTGGTAAATTTCCCACCTAGTTTCACTTAACATTAAAAAACACTTACACATCATTACACTTTTGTCTCATATTAGTGAAAATGAATGCTAGAGCAAAGCAAGGCAAACATTGCTAATGTGGGAGAAGGCTGTTTATATCTTCTAATGATAGGATTAACCATGGCAGTGATGGATGCACTGTGCTCCTTTGAACCCCAGCTCACCCCCAGCAAAGCCACACAGCAGCACAAAGAGAGCTGCTAGCCTAAACCAGGCTTTTCTCCTGCTTTTTGAGACCAGTGCAATCGACTTACAACTGCCTGTCACTACCCTGAGTGGTGTCATGGGGATCTGGAGGGTTGTGTGCATCTAATCAACTTTAATATTGTTTTCTTTCACCTATAAATCTTTTTCTCTTTAATGCAATTTGAAAGTAAGATGAGGAAGTGACTTGCTTAATAGATATTTTGTTAGTGCACTTCTTACAGCACTTCACAGGCACTCAGTTAAGTTTTCCCAGCACTTCACCCTCTGATGTTTGGAAATGTCAGTGTCTGACTGAGGGCAGAACGTAGGGGGTTTGGTCCAAAGCCTACTGGTGTCCTGCTGAGTGTGTGAGGTGTTTCATTGGCCCCACCTGCCCATAAAACACAGAACAGCCTCAAAATGAATGGCATCTGGGACATGGCACCTCTGGGAATTGCTGTGCCAAACTCCAAACTTGGGTTTAATGTTGCACAAGCCTTTCTTGTGGGAGACCTCCTGGCAGTTCATAACTTCCTCACCAGAGATGAAGGAGGGGCAGGAGCTGATCTCTTCTCTCTGGTGACCAGTGACAGGTCCCAAGGGAATGGCATGAAGCTGTGCCAGGGGAGTGTCAGGTTAGATCTTAGGAACAAGTTCTTCATTCAGAGAGTGGTGGAGCACTGAAACAGGCTCCCCAGAAATGCAGTCATGACACCAACTCTCATGGAATTCCAGAAGCATTTGGACAATGCTTGTAGACACATGGTGTGACTTTGGGGTTGTCCTGTGCAGAGACAGGAGGAGTTGGACTTGATGATCCTGGTGGGTCCTTTCCAACTCAGGATTTTCTGTGATTCAATGATTCTGATAGCTCAGCCCATGCCATCCTCAGCAACCCTGCACGTGTGCTCTTCACCAGTGCTGCTCTTCAGGGTGGCGTCTTCAGCACACTGCCTGGTGCTTGGAAGAGTTGATGTTTCTGTCCTGAGGGCAGGATTGCTTTCCATTTATTCCTTCCCAAGGTATGCAAATAAAATGGCACCTGGAGCATGTATTTAATATTTTACTAACCTACACATGCTCAGGGCTGGCTCTCCACAGGTGAGGGCTGCAGCAGCTCTTCTCAGGTGCCTGCCTCATCCTGCAAAAACAGGCAGGATGGCAACAGATCCCAAACAGAATTTAATTAAGCCACATCACCCACTTTTTTTCTGTTTAAACCCCAGTGAATTTCTCTTCTGCAGATTGTTCACCAAGCTCTTCCACATCCACCCCCTTGCAGGGGTCCCCACCCCTACCTGGCAGCTCTCTGGAGACATCTGAGGGGCCAGAAGAGAGGCGAAAGCTGACCGTGGGCTGACGCCGCTCCCCTCTCCGAGAGGCAGCACATCTCCCTGGGGCACTGTGAGGCACCTCACTGCAAGGGCTCTGGAAGGTTCAGGATAATCTTCAAGGGAAAAAAAAAAGGAGAAAGCCTATCTGTAAAAGTGAGGAGAGATAATAACACTTGTGGCTGTACAAGCGAAGATAACGGCAAAAATAATCAAATCTCATGCTCCTGGGAGGAAACTAATTGCACACAGGGGTCAGGAAGACATTTCCATCCACTGTAGAGCATTGCACAGTTGGCTGCTGCATTGTTATTATGAAAGAGGGAAGGGGAAGGAGGAAGGGGGAGTTTGCTTGGATTGTTGGTTTGGTTTTTTTTCTCCCTGAAGAGAGGGAGGGAGAGGCAAGAGTGGCTCTTGTTTGCCCTTAAGCATCGAGAGCTGGCTACCATCAGAGGCATAATCCCAGGCTGGATGGATAGAGTATGGCAACAGTGATGTGTCCAATGGTTTGGGAAAGCAGGATGCATCTCTCCATGTGCACACATCTGCTATCCCTCACTTGTGAATGTTCCTCCAGATGGTAATCAAGAAGGTGGTTTTATAACCCACATTAAGAGGACTGTCTGCTGACAAGTTATGTGTTTTCTTCCCTTGAGTACATGCTGTTAAGATGGATAAGTGCAAATGGTTGAAATTTGGTTGTTAACTCTGAATAATAATAATACTTTGCATTTCTATTGCATCTTCCATCCTAGGATCTCAAAGCACTTGGAAAACACTAATTAACTGAATCTTACTGCACTGCTGTGAAGCAGGTAATTATTATTACCGTTTCTTTTGGGGAGAAAGAAGCTTTGTCATAGTTTAAAAGAGTTTCCCTGGGTCACCAAAGAATCAAAAAGAGTCAAGAAATGACTATGACTTCTCCAAGGCAGTCAGTTACGTTGCTTTAGTTTCCTGGAAAATTATTTGGTTTGGGTTTTTTACCAATGAATAGATTAAGCTAAGCTTCACGTATTTTCAACTCTAGAAAACCTCTTTTTGGGGACTAAAACACTCATAAGAAACTACAGACCTTGCACTTTTCATTTTTCTTGCTGAACAACCAGAAAAAAATATCAATCAAGACTGAAAATGGGCTATGGAAAGCTGAGTTAGTCAAAGAAATAGTTTGATGACTGCAATTAATTAATAATAAGAATATGGTGCAAATCCATGTCAGCTTCAGTGCAAACTCCCATTCCTTTTGGCCTCATCAGATAGATCATTACTCTCTTTCCTCATCCTCTGGAAAAAAATGCAAACTGTTTGTGAGGACTACAAGGCTTGCTTTTATCCTGCTCCCCTATTTCTTTCCTTCCTGTCATTTGTTTAAAACCCCCCTCTAACTGTGCTGCTGAAGGCTGAGACTTCCTAGACAATAGGCTCAGAAGCTTCCACAAACAAGAAAAAGAGAGCGAGACCAAGTTTCAGTGTGGATTTTTGCCCCTTTGAATACTATCAGTTATTTGATTTTTTTCAGACCCAGAATCCACCCTGAAATTAGAGGAAGATGTTGTGGTCCCATCAAAGAACCAAAGACAAATTCTGCTAATCCTTCTGAGAAGGAGACAATGGCACTGGGTGGGCAATATTGCCTCTTCATTTCCTCGGCTTAGCTGCTGATTGTCACTCTTGTGCCTCTGAGATGCCCATAAGCTTCCAGGGAGACATCCACCAAGGTAGAGCAGCTTAATTATGTAGGCTGCTATTTACCAGGTTTCAGCTGAATCCATCAAACTAACTTTGCTTTAACCTGAGCCAGATTTGATTACAAAGCCAATTTATTGACTGGTTTCTCCTTTGGCAGTGTATCCTTTGGTACAGACACAGATCCTTACCTGGGTGAAAAGTAGCCACCTTATGACACAATTTATATTTTAAAAAGCAATATCACACAGAACATAATTTTTAAAACAAACAAACAAACAAGCACCACCACCAAAAAGCCCTTTGAATCTAGAATAATGGCTACCTGTAAGGCAGTAGCTCACTTGAGAGATTTTGCTCAAGTAACTTATAACTATCAGCAGAAGCCCCTGGGGAATTACTGCTGTTTTTGCAGAAGCTGTTTGCAGTGGAATAAACAGACAAGTGCTCTATATATCATTTTAAGTAAGACAAATAAAGTTCTGCTTCCCCCTTACAACGATGTCATTGTCACTTATAGAAGAATAATTCCGTGTGACTTTTTATGAATCTTTCCCCTGTGCAGAAGTACAATGGCCTCATTTCCTACACTGTGGATTATAAATAAACATCCTTCTTCTGCAATCTATAGCCAAGCTGGGATGGTCTCACCACAAACAGAGTGGTCGAGGAATACTAAGGTGTGTTGGAACATCAGGGAACCCCCCGGGCCCCAGGAGAGGACATGTCCGTACCTGCTCCTTCCCTGGGAGGGTTCCTTCCAGCCCAAGAACAGCAGACAGAAGCCACTCCTCCTCCATAGATCATCCTTACAGCTCGTGCTAGAGCTGGGAGAAGGTCTCATTTATTTTGCATTCTCAAAGAGGCAACATTAAATGCACGATGCTTGCAAGCGTGGAGGTAAAAAAGAGCACAGCCCCCTGCTTCCCACACAAGTCCCCACTACTGATGCCACAAAGAAACTCTCAGATGGTAAAAATACCTTAAAAAATTAATAAAAAAAAGCTAGAAAGTGTTATTCAAAATGTAATTTTAACACATTGTGAAGGGCTTTTAAGGGGAAATCTGTGTGGGGAGGGCTCTTCTCTCTCCAAGGCTCCAGCTAATGTAGCTGGCTGCCCAGGGGAATGCCAGAGGGAGAGAAAATGGGAGAAATGATATTAAAAGGGTGGGAATGTTATTTTATAACTTAAAAAAAAATATTTGTTTTCCCCAGAGTCTTTCAGGTTGGTTTGCTCTTCTGGCTGCATTTGATCTGCCAACAGCAAAGCCCATCTCTGCAGTGACTGTGGAGCTCTGTCTGATATTCCCTGCGTGCCCTGAGCAGGGGGATTTCATTTCATACATCATTTCCAGTGAATGCCCTCAGTACAAAGCACAGGAGGAATTTCTCTCCTACACACATGCACAGGCTCAGGTCTGTGTGTGCACTCATACATGTGTATGTGTCCACATGAGTCAAATCACACTTGGCAGAGAGAGACTCTCTGGTTCTGCTTAAATCCATGTGATGAATTATGTTACCCTGTGTCTGTCAGTGCCCCACCTGCACCACCCTGCCTGCTAATCTCCCTGCCTGGATGTTTTCTGATGTTCTGAACCTCTGAGAGTAGCTTCAAAAATGTAGCTATTAAAACAAACAAACAAACAAAACCCCAAGCAACCAGCAGAGTAACATTTCTTTTTCTCCTTCTTAGAAGAGGTTGTGGAATCTCCTGTCCTGGAAACTTTCAAAACCCACCTGGATGTGATCCTCTGCAACCTGATCTAGGTGATCTTCAGAGGGACCTTCCAACCTCTACCATGCCTTGTAAAACCAAATATTAACAAATATTAACAACTGACCAATAAATGTTAATACAAGGACACAAAATATTTACAAAAGCCTTCAGAATTTGTGCATAGGGAACCAAACCTGGTGCACAGCAGCAGGAAAAATCAGCACCCTCTCTTGAGATTATTTACATCTTCTTTCACTAGTTGGAACTAATCTGGCCATGCTCAGCTGGTGGTGAAGATGCCCTCAAACACTGAGAGTTTCCTGTGCTATTTTAAAACCCTTCAAAACCTCTTCATGAGAAATTTCAGTGTAGGTACCACATGCAAGCTTTCATTTTTCTGGGTCTATTTTATACCTATTCCTCCTGCTCTTTCATGGTGTTATTTCATCACAGAGTAAATTAATAGTAGTATAGCCTTAGTCTTTATAAACTAAGATGTAATTTATAGACCACTGGGAAATGGTCTGTAGACCAAGGATAAAGGACTGGAAGAAAACAGGTCCTGAGTCATCTAAATCCTCAGAGCTGGTGTCTCTGCCTCACCTGGCTGTTGTGGATGCTGCAGGAGCTGCTGGTGCAGCAGTGTGAACTCTCCCCAGCAAGCAGCTGCCAGTTTCCTCACACCATTGGTGGCCAAGGAGCATGGCACATGTGCCACCACTTCCACTACAGTCAGAGGTGGCTAATTGCTTTAGGAGAGTTGGAAGGGCTCAGACTGATACATCCACCTTGGGTGGCTGTGCTGCTCCCTCCCATGAGAAGTTTAATCTACTGCTGCTTGTATCTGAAGGAACCTTTCTAAGGGCAGCCTGTTTTAATATCCAGCTTGTCTGTTTTAGGGGAAAAAAAATCATGGTATCTAACCTAAACTTTCTCTTCTTTTGTTTGAGGCTGCTCCTCTTGTTCTACCTTCTTGTACTAATGTGAAGAATTCCCTTACTTCATTAAACACACTCCTACATAATGGTAATGTCCCCAGTGAGTGATCTCTGTATAAATTCAGTTCCTCTGATATTTTCCCATATGTTTTATATTCTGATCTCTGTATCACTTTGGTGGTTAATCTCTGTATCTTCTCCAGTGCAACACCTACATGCTAAAAGGATCATAAAGTGTTTTGGGTGGCATTGTCCTAGATTTAGATAGTTGCTGTATCACTCTTCTACTTTGATATGAGATTATCTTTTTAATTGCCTACAAGAATACCACTGCTGTCATTTGCTTGGGTTACAACACAAGTGTAAGTTCCATAGAGTATCTGGAATAGAAGCCTCAAGCTCTGCCACTGGTTTCTTGATAGCTCCTCTTAGGCTCCATCATTTGTTGACATTCCCAGAGTATTTGTTGACTCACAGAATCGTTAAGGTTGGAAGAGACCTTCAAGCCCAACCACCAACCTATCCAGGCCACTAAACATATACCTAAGTACCACATCTCTATGTGTTTTTGAGCTCCTCCAGGGATGGTGACTCCACCACTGCCTTGGGCAGCCTGGGCCAAAGAACTCCCCTTTCAAAGTGCCTGTGGACATCATCTGGCTCTATTTTCTGAGTTGTCTTATGTTTGATCTCTGGACCTGTACATGCAGCATTTCTGAGGTGTGAAATATGAATCTGCAAAAGAAGAGCTGGGTTATGAGAGGAGTGACCCTGATGAAAGGGTGGCTGGGAGAACTGATTACACAGCACATTGCCCATATGCACGGACTCGGAATAAGAACATTTCAGAGCTCATTTGTGTGCTGATGTTGCCATTTAATGCCTTTGCCAACAAATCATTCATAAAATTAATGGCCACAACTGCTGCTTGTTCCTTTCAAGCTCTTCTGTGAAAAATAGTTCTCCCATTGATTCAGGAAGGTAGCGAAGGAATGGATGTTACCTGAAGAGAAGTGAGTGAAGTAATCTTCACACAACTGCAGAGACTTGGGCTACTGGTAGCATTCAGGGTTACTCTGCAGTTTTGCTCTTCACAGTTCACTCCTCAGTTTTTCTGTTATTAATGCAGCTTTGTTCTGTAGCTTTCAAAATCTTTCATGAATGAACCTCTCCCTTGTCTCCCTGCTAAATATCCCTGCTGACCCCAGTGATGCTGGTTTGAGGAGGAACAGCCTTGACTCTTCCTTCAGCTTCTCTGCTGCACATCATGGACTCAGAATAATTTTTTTGTATCTTCTCAATGCATAGGGCTTCACAGTTCATCCCAGGAGTGGAAGGACCACTTCTAATTTTCCATACAGAAAATACCTCCTTTCCCAAAACTCCTGTTTTGTGGAGAATCTGGGTTTGAAATTAACCTCTTCAGTTGGTTTCAAAATTTCACAGAGACTTAGCAGAAAGTTTCACAAACCAATCACTGTTTACTGTAACATGAGAAAAGTTCAGTTCTAGTGAAACAAACACCATCTGCTGCTTGTTTCCTGACCCATCCAAGTGTCTTTCCAGCTTAGGCTTGATGTCAGGTAAGACCAATTTCTTCTCTTTTCTCTTCAGTAGGTGCCCTTGTAAGTCATAGAAATCTGTCTCCATCCTTAGCAGATATCCTGCTTCTCCTTGAGAGAGTTTTGGAACTCCCTCCTGAAAGCATGTCCCTCTGGCACTTTTTCTGCCCGAGGCTCCTGTGTCTCTGCAACCTCTTCCAGAGACCTTCAGGCTGTGGTTTCACAGTGTACAGTTTTGGTCACCACTTTTAGCCTAACCTACACCCTTTGGCTCCCACTACCATTTCTTACAGCCACTTGTGGGGCAAAGCTGTGAACTGTGTCAGAAAAATCACCCACCTTGGAAATCCTGCAGCTGCATCCCTCCCCCTCACCAGTAACAGTACTGAAACATAGCCCCAATTCTAGGCCTTTTAAACCCAACCATTAACAACTAATCAGTCTTTTTTGTGCCAAGTCAAACACAAATCTTCTCAGGGAAGCTTCAAGGATATCAATGTTTGTCCAGGAGTGGAGGAAGCATCTTTTGTGTGTCTGTAGCTTGTAAGTCAGAACCTGCTCAGAGATGGACAAACAGGTCTAACCCTGTCTCCTTAGCATGAGAAGGGGAGACTGCAGACTGTGTGGGATGGATGCAGAGGACAAGGACTCACACAGCATATAAACCAAACTGAATTGCAGGAGAAATTCATAGAAAGGGAGAGATGTGCTTACATGGAAAAAAGGGTTCTGCAGAAAACTCATTTCTGTTACAGAGATTTCAGTACTGATTTGGAAAGTAACTAATTAAAGTCTCCCTGCCTGATTATGACTCCAAACTAATTTTATACTGGCATAATTCCCTGAATTTCCATGAAATTGTTATGAGTGTAACTTAAAGAAGAGTCAAATCCTGAGCACTCTGGAACAGTGAATCATTGCACAGTTACCTATCTGCAACATGCTGTGTACTATCCCAATATGAGACCTTCAAAAATACCCTGCAGAAGATGGGGTGCAGAGGAATCCCCATTCTGGACTAGTAAGGGCAGCTGCATAATAAACTCCTATCAAGATCTGTATTTCTTCTTACATTTTCCATGAAGCACTCATTCACTCCAAAATATCTTCCCTAGGCAAAAGAGATATCTTTGGGGACTCCAGATAACCCTGAAATGTGAAATGTCTTCCTCAGTCAGCAGAGAGCCTGAGACAGTAGTGCTGAGGCTGTGGCCTCTCTCTAACAATCTCAAGTCCTTTGCTGGAGCTTCTTAAATTTCCTGTCATCACCATGATCTATTGTACTAGTGTGCACATGAAACAGAAGAGCATGGACACTATCAAGGGAATGTGCACATGCAGTCACAGCTGGGACCCTTTTTGGTTTCTTGAGTAGATGTGCTTAGCATACCAGCAGATACCAGCAGATCTGATGGGAATATCTTGATCTGCTTTCTCTGTGCTTTCATCTATGGCATGAGCAAGCAAAGGGAAGGCAGAAAGTCCAGTACAGTGCACAACAAAAGAGTCAAAATCTCAGAGATTTTAGGTAACCCACCAAATACCAAGTCCTGCAGGCATGTACATTTTGGCAAAGCCCTGTGTTGTCCAGTTAGCAGAGCAAAATACTAGAGGGTTATTCCATGTCCTCTCAGGGAAAATTCCAGGTGAGGAAGTCAGTGACTCTGCTGGGGGGCAACTCTGAGCAGCTTGGGAGGGTTTCAACTCTAACAAAGAAGAAAACCAGATCTGGTCATTTTTAGCAGACTGTATATGCAAAACATGGATAGTTGCTACAGGGAAATTGCTGCCATGACTTTCTGTTCTTGTTTCTCAAAAAAGGTTTGAAGACACCTTGGTTTTCCTCAGTTCTTCCCTTACTACTTCAGTTCCTCCCCAGCCAAGGCTGAGCTCGAAGATCACCCAACTAGTAAAAGGAAACAGAAGACAAAAGATTCTATCTTATTCCCTTACCTGACCAAGACAGTTCAATATAAGACAAACTTTCAAAAGGTTTCATTGCACAGGGAAAGATTTAGGCTCGCTACCTGGAAAGAACAAGTCAAGGTGAATGCAAGGAGATAGTTTCAAACATAACCATACAGACAATTTGAAGCTGGGTCAAGCTTCTTGTGAGAAGACAAGACTCCTTCAACAAAAGTACCTCTGTTCTTTCCCAGCATACTGCCCAGGTGGCTGCAAAAATTGTGATTCTGGGCAATTTTATGGTGAATACTCAACAGATGCTTCTCCCTTCTTACTATCTCCCCAAGCACTTTTCTACCAGCTCTGATAAATGAAGATCCAGCTGGTCAGTGGCTGCTTTTGGAGTGGGAAGGTCAAGGTTACATTGTCAGTGCTGCTCTCTAAGTGTCACCAGCAGAGCTTTGGTTTATCAGACCACCTTTCAAACAGTGAGGCTCTACAACACAGCACATATTTTGTCATTTACTTCTGCACTAGCTCAATTTATTTCCTTCTCTTCTGTGTTTGGAGAAAAACTCATCACATATTCTCCACCCTAACCTGAGAGGGAGCTGGAACTGGCTTTGAAGTCCTCTGCAGTTTTCTTTCAGAGAAGCAAATGAGAGGTCACAGAATTATCATTGCACATCATTAGTGTGTTTTATACTTACATATTTATGTTGCATCCTTATGTGTCATCCCTTATATCATGAAAAATTTTCATCTAACCCCAGGGGGCACACAGCTTCCCATAGTGCCAGTTCACTCTCTGATTTCTTCACCAGGGCAAAACTGTGGTTTTGTACAGAGGGTGCTTGATCCAGAAAAAAAAAACAACAAACAACAAAAACCAAATCCCCAAAACAACCACCTCTGGGTAACAGGAGGGCCAAGTTTCCTGATTATCCACACACTTATTGACCATACAGCATGAAACAACAGGCAGGAGGAGGAAGTGAAGGTTGGATGTTTTTCAGCACAGTGCAGCAGTTATTTTGTGCAAACACAGCAAGCTGCTGGTTTACCACTCTCTGATGGAGGTACTCAGAGTGGCAGTACACTAGAGAGAAAGGAGATTCATTTAGATTTTGAATAGAAGTGGATATCAATTATTTGTGCTTTTAAAATAGACTGTTTGAACCTCATGCTTGGAAGGGGAAAATGTAACAAGCCCTGACTGGGGTTTTTTACACTTTTCTTTTTGCAAGCTAGCATCGTGCATGACACTTAAGGGTGTAAAGATTTAAATTCAGCTGACCTATCTCTGCATAAACAAAGGGGCTGTAAACAGGGCTATAAAAATAACTTCTTAGGTTTAGTTTTGTCAGATTTCCTTCAGTAGTTTGGGGATGTTTGGTTGTATTGGGCTAGTTGTAGATTTTAAGGGAGGCTGACTGAGATCAGCATTCAGTGAACATGCATGGGCATTTCTGGCAGCACAACTTAATTCCCAAGGCAAATGCTCCTTGGTGTTCCCACAGGATCAGATATTGCTCATGATACATCCCTGTTGTTAGTGTGTACAGGAGAGCCCTCTGGGAAGGTACTGTATGGTGGGAAGAGAAATAGGACAATTAGTGTCTCCAACCATCAAGGGCTCACAGGGAGATATGCTATGGGTAGATAAACACTTGTACATCAGGCATGGTAAATACAGACCCAGCACCACATTTTAGATATGATTTTTAGAACCACATGCAGCATGAGAATACTAGATGCTGTGATGAAGAGAAGAGAAAGATTTTTGGAGCAAGAGCTTTCTGTGCACCCTTGCCCACATGGTGCTTGCAATGACATCAGGTGCAACACTGAACTGAGCTGCACATGCTGTGGTGGTTTTTTAGCCATGGGTACAGTAAAATTTACTGTATCATGTAAAACTGCCTATTTTTGTGATCATCTATTATTTGTACAGTGACCAAAATGTGCTGTGATAGACCTTGGCACAGTGACAGGCTTGTTACAACAACGTGTCAGGGCACAGGGAGACACAGGCAAATGTCACATCATGAAGCCTAAGAGTGTCTCAGGTGCTTACAACATTGCTTAAGTTCAAAGGAAAATTGACTGCTTCGAGAGAACCAAACCTTGTCCAGTTCTCTTTAGGGAGAGTGAATAGATGTTCCCAGTTGGTTTTGCTTTTTTAAATGTAGAGATCCTGAACATGGCCTAATGCCTCTTCTCCAAGAAATGGGCAAACTGATGTACAATGCCATGACAGAATCACAGAAATATCAAGGCTGGAAGAGATCATCAAGTCTAGCCATCAACCTATCACCAGCATCTAAAACCATGTCCCTAAGTACCACATCCAGATGCTTTTTTAACACCTCCAGGGACTGTGGCTCCATCACTGCCCTGGGCAGCCTGGGCCAATGCCTAACAGCTCTTGCTGGGAAGAAATTTTTCCTGATACCTAGTGTAAACCTTCCCTGGTGCAAATTGAGGCCATTTCAACAATACAGTAGCAAACAGCAGTAACAAGGAGATTTATGACAAAACAGAGAAAACATTTTTGTTCCCAGAGCCAGCAATACTCTTTCCAGAAGAATAAGGCTTCCTTGTATAGGATGCAAGGAGTCAGCCCCATATGCAGAGCAATTTCCCTGAAATTGCCCAGACAAAGACCTTCCCAAATAAAATCAGTCCCCTGTGAACTGTTCTGGTTCAGGACAGAAAACCAAAAATACTCACGCTCCCAACCCTAAACATACAAAATCAGAGGACTACTGGAATGAAGGCATGAAGTGCAGAGCATGCACACATTTTCTCATGCCTGCTTTCACAGGGCAAGAGCATTTATTTGTTCCACTGTACAGAGGCAGTAACTGTGCTTGAGAAAAACCACATCATCCCATATCCCATATTCAATTAAAAACACCTGCTGCACATGCCTATTTGACATGGACAATGTCTTCCAGCAGATGGCTGAGTTAAGGTTAGTGTCTTGATTACAACGAGCTGAAGAGCAGGGTAGAAGCTTCTATCTGATTTGAGAGCATCAGTGAAAAGATAAAAGCCTTGAACAGACTCACTGGCCAGGCTGTGAGATCAGTGTCTGAGCACAGCCTTGTTGGGGCATTTTATGCTGACATTTGTTGGACAGCTAGCTACAGTGAGCAAGACAGAGTAGAAGAAATACTGGTGGAAAGGCTGAAGCAGTGAACAGAAGGGGTAACAAAAAGAGGAGGATTTTCTTCTTAACAAACTGGAAGGCTACAAGGATGAAGGGCAGACCTGGCAACAGCTGTAAAGTTGAGGAGTTCCCATTTCTGGAATGTGATGTTGTTGTTCCCAAGCTTTTACTCCACTTGTTTGCTGTAGCTTAGGGGCATGTCACACACTTGTGAGGACTTGACCAGAGTGTAGATGCAATATTGTGTCAGTAACAGAGTGATTTGTTTTTCCTCTGGACACTGATTGAAGAAATTCTTATTACATTTTATAGCTTGCTTGGTCGTGGTATGAGAGTCAAGACATAAATTGGACCATAAATTGGCCTGTGTCAGAATCTGCATTGAAATGACATCAAATGCATGTCATCATGTTGGTGTTTGGTGTTTCAACTAACAGCAGGTACCTGACACTCCCTGTCAAGTTGATCAAATGCTAGACCCCCTCACACCTTTGCCACG
Source organism: Galbula dea (assembly GCA_013399015.1). Classification (NCBI taxonomy): domain Eukaryota; kingdom Metazoa; phylum Chordata; class Aves; order Piciformes; family Galbulidae; genus Galbula; species Galbula dea. Next base: position 595,040 of record VWZX01007597.1, read on the forward strand.
TGGCACACTTGAGCAGTTACAACTGAGGCTGTGGAAGTATCTCCTGCTATGATACTGGAGCATGCTGCAGGAGGAAAATAAATTCTGTTTGTAAAGCAAATTGATTTGCTTCAGCTTATTGCAAAGTAACAATCTCCACAGTGAGAGTTGCAGGTATGTGCATATAAATAAAAATTGACACCAAAAAATATATAGATACTCTGAGAGGAAAAGAGCATACATAACTGAGATATATTTATCCCACAAGCAAAGCAAGACTTGGTAATTCATGAGTGGCAAAGATGCAGTTGAGTTATGGAGATCTTTCCTCTGGAGTGAAATAAATCTAGTGTCTCGATTCAGCCCATTATACAGCATGATTAATAGAAGAGAATGCTTGCAATAGCTTGGGTTTATTTTGGAGCATTTAGAGGTTATGTTCTGTTCTTAATTTGAAAACTATCAAAAACCCTCAGGGTGATTTGGATTTAGAAAGCTACGTTTTGGTAATAGTGATTTCTGGAAGTTGTCAGATTTCTATTTATGACTCTGCAAAGAGAAATCAAACTTAGTTTGGTTAGAAATTGGAGTTCATCTAATTGCAAGCTGGTGGCTCAGTCTTCTCCAGAAAACTACAGTATAGCTTAGTGTAGAACAAAACCTACAGCACACTATCAGCCACCACTCAGCCTAGCTGGTTTTTAGGTAAGCAGCTGCATCACATTTGGGTTAAGCCAACATTTGTCAATCATCTTCACTGCCACTGTGAGGCCTGACCTATTCCCACCCATTTCACTCTGCATTTAGAGGTATCTTAAGACATCCTGCAGGCAGGAACACAGTGCCACCACAGCCAGAGCATTTTGGACATGATGCTGACACAACAGGCTTCTCCTTGGTGTCTTACATGGACTCTGCATGCTGTGATCCACGGAGACAGAGACAGAGGAGCATCAAGCCATGGAAGCTGGTCTGGTGTCATTTTATGATTCTTTCTCTAAGTCAGCATCATTTTCTAGCTTAGATTTCCACTTTGCCATGCCATGGGAATGTCAGCACTATTAGCTACTTGCTCATAACTGTAATAGACTACTCTTGGTAAAGTGCCTGTTCAGCAGCCCTGTATCATAGGACCTTCCTGTGGGCCAAACCCAGCTACCCCACCAAGCTGCCAAAACCTTAGCTCTTCCATTGCCAACAGCAACAATGCTCTGAGGTTCTTTTAGGATAAAATTGGTAGCATAGAGAATAGTGAAAATGCTGAGACAGCACTGAGGAGTAACTGTATGAACTCCAGAGAGTTGAGTGCCTGTCAAGAAGAGAAAAGAGCCAGACCTTCAGAAATCATATGGAAATAAACAACAAAGGGATAATGGCAAGTGCTGCAGAGCTAGTTTCTGTTCAGTTAGTTCATTAGTAAAGCTCATTTTTAACTGAAGTTCATCAGAAGATGGAAGAACATCCCAGAAGTTTCCTCCCCAGAGAACTAGCCTGGGAAAGATGTGGTGAGAGATATGCCACATACCTGGCAGAAATATGCCACACATAAAGGGAAAATGCACCTGGATATTTATGCCCCTCAAAGTTTTGTGTGACACTTGAGGAGTGAGGGACTAGTTTGTCTTCTCTTTGATGAGTCAGAAAGAATTCCAGAGCAGAGAAGCACCTCAAATCCACTGTAAATCCTCCACCTCATTATCACTCAGCGATTGGCAGGGCTGCAGCAGAAGAGATGCTATCTTTGTTGTACTGTTTGCACAGCTCTAGGAATTATGTCCATGCCCAGAAACCTAGCTCTATAGAAGAGTCTTCAGGGCTGCTACTCCAAAGCTGAGCTCAGGGCAGGAATGCTGGAACACAAAACACTCCCAGGGAAAAGGCTGCAGTGACTCCTCCAAACTGTTAATGAGAGCTTCTTGTTGAAATCTGCTTCTTGTGCCTTGGTGATAGCCATTTAAAGCCTTTGCTCTAAGATGGACATTGTGAAAACTCCAGATTCTTGCACTTAGCTTCCCTCATGTGTCCCCTCCTCTCCCCTTCCTAAGCAAATTTTGAATTATTTTTGGTATAGATATTGCTCTACAGGAATGATCTTTTGCTGTCTGAACAGAAACAGAATCATGTAGACAGAACTATCCAGCTGTTCCACATCATCTCCTGTTATTCTTCTGCACCTGTAACAGAGAAAGATTTGAAAATCTCTAATTCTGACAACTTCTCACTGAAAAAATGGAATAGACAGACAAAATGTTGGGAGGGTTGTTTTTTTTTTCCACACTTATAAAGGCCAATGTCCAAACCACAAAAGAAAAATGTTACCTCTACTTAATGATTCCTTAAATTAACTATGACTTAGAAATGAGTAACTCAGGACAGAATTTAATCACAAGATTCACTGCAAGAATGTCTCTGGTTTTTTATCCAAGACACTGAGAACTAAGGACTGGCAGAAAACTGAATAAAGTCTTGAGTGTGTTCCTTTACTAAGGTTTTGAATCTTACTCTGAGTCCTTTTCTCTAATGAAAATTTGTTCTAAGCCAGAATGTCTGGACAAAGAAACAAATGAGGAGAATTTCTGTGGTGTCCACAGCAAAGAGAAGAATTGTCATCAAGCTGGCTCTGGCTCCTTCATCCTGATCCACACTGCCCCAGCCTGCCTTAGGTAGTGCTGCCAGGAACTTCATCCTGAAGGGACACCACCATCTGCCCAAGTCACCTTTCTTCTGGAGCACTTTCTCATGCCCCATGTCTCCCACTGCAAGCAGAAAGTTTAAGGACCTTGGCTAATCTAGGTTAAATCAGTCACTTAACAGCTGAAAAGGCTTTGCAGGGTGATCTGACTGTCACCATCACATCAAAAAGCTGGCATCAAGATCTAGAAGGTATTGCAATGATTCTGATGATTTCTCTGCAGGATACAAACTTCTATTAAAAACTATTAAAATTCTAGGGCTGGTAAATGGCCAACACTTCACTTTGTAAAATTCCATGCTGAGTTCTTTGTAAGTCTGTCAAGCTTCAATATTATAGACCAAAATTTTCTCTGGTGGCTGCCTGCTTTAAATGAACTGTATGGGGCAATCTTAACCTAGAAGAAATGAGCCATTTTCTGAAATATGCTTAAGCAAAATACACATTTTAATGGACAGAATTTCTTTTAGTTGAAGTATAATGTCCCAATAGTGTGGGGAGAAGACCTAAAATGTGCTGGAAGGGTCATGTTAAGGGAAGAGAGAGCTAGTGGGGGAAAAAATTTGCCTGGCCAGGTAAATGAAAACTGTCTGATGTGCAGGCACCCACCTAAGGTAGCAGAAATGAGGTTAGGCAGGCTACCATATCCTAATCTTTTCCTGTACAAGTTTAATAGCACACTTCAAGTCCAATCTTTTGCATGACATACATCTTCTCACTGATCTTGGTTGTTCAAATGGAGAGTCAGAGCTCAGAGAACTTCCTAATTCCTTTCCTTTACCAAAACCCCCTTGCTTGGGTTTACCCTGCTGGAAAGCCTAGGTCATGGTGGGGGTATTCATATGCTTGAAGCCTAGAGAAATGTGACATCATGGTGATGACATCAGGCAGCAAGCTCCATGGTGGCTTGCATTTGAGAACAGCTTTTCCCAGTCTGGACCAAGTGGGATCCTTCAGAAACTGAAATGCACATAAAATTATTCCCAGACTCTGCAGAATACAGTAAGCTCAGCCAGATGCACACTCTGGTAACCTTATAATCATCCTAGGGAACATAGCAAGAAATTCTGCCAGTTAGGTTTAAAACGCAGCAATGAGATGATCATTCATGGTCAGATCCCACCTGACTTTCTCAAGGACTTCTCCACCAGAACTGCTGTTCTGGCAGATGAAGGCCAGTGTCACAGCTGCTCCTTCTCTCTGTGGGCTCCTAGTGGCACTCCTCTACCTGAGCCCTTTGCAGGCAGGAGGCCTTGAGCCAAAGGCTTTGGGGCCCTGGTTTCCACAGCTCCTTTTCCAGAGCATTTGCTTATATGACCATAATATTGCCTCCAGAGACTCAGGAGCTTGATTCTCAAGGTGCACCACAATTCCCTTCCTTTAGCACAACACAAAGGAATTAATGGTTCCTATGAATGTCCAAATGAAAGAGGTTCTCCTTTTCTTTTTTCCTTTAATCTGCCTATTCAAACCCTCCCAGACAGCAACCAGGTCTTACCAGAGCAATATCCTCACTGACCCAGGTTGGAAGAACCAAAGAAGAGTTGGGGTGAAACTCCCAGAAGTGAAGACATCTGGACCAAAGGATGAAATTCAATACAGAACACCTAGTTCTGCCCACAGGGACCTCAGGGTCTCATTTACTGTGGACTCTCTAATTTTGGGACATCAAGCAGTGGCTTAAGGATGGTACCTGGACCTTGACTGTGAATATCCTCACTTTCTGTCAGTTTAAAGCTGGACCCAGTGCATTAGCTGAAGGGGTTGTGCATGTGTGGTTTAACATGCATTTAATATAGCTCTTGGGAAAGCTAATGGAGTTGCCTTGGGGAGCTGAGCAACCTCCCAGTGTGCTCTGCATAAATCTGCTTTAGCTGCAGGTGAACAAAAAGTTATGTTAAGTGTGAAAGTGAAGGCAACAGCTGCTGAATCCCTTCTGCTGGCCTGGGGAGAATTGATGCTGCATGTTACCAGCAGATTGCTGGTTTCTTAACCTCTTCTAACCTGTAAAAATAAAAGGAAGAATTGAAGCTTTAGGGAAAGAATTTCTCTCCTAGTAGAATTGTCTCTTATTCACCAAGGACAGTAGGTTAGAAAAATAATATGAAGAGAAATTCAGCTAGCAAATGGCCAGAACACCCCAAATGCAGTTTTATAAGACTCTTGCTTCTTGCCTCCTTCTTCTTTTTTTTTTCCTTGAAGATAACTTGGTTTTATACTTTACTGTCTTATTAACAGAATGCATTTTGGAAGTCTGCCACTGTTAACAGTATCAGAAGGATTTAGGGCTGCTGAAATACACTTGAAGATTTAATTCTGCTGACTTCAGCTCTGATCTGAAGTAAAAACTGTAACCATAGATTAAATGTTTAGCACCAGATATTGCAATTGCTGCTTCTTGTCATAAATCCTTGTGTCTATTGCCGTCCCAGACAGCTCTCTGCGGGCTCCTGGCAGTGCATGCAGCACAATGCTTGTCTTGTAGAAGGTTCTTCAACAGGGGCCAATTCTTGAGGTCCTGGTACAGAATCACAGGGTGCTAGGGGTTGGAAGGGACCTCTGGAGATCATCTAGTCCAGCTCTCCAACCAGAGCAGGGTCACCTACAGCAGGTGGCACACGATGGTGTCCATCTGGGTTTGGAATGTCTCCAGAGATGGAGACTCCACCACCTCTCTGGGCAGCCTGGGCCAGTGCTCCAGCACCCTCAAAGGAAAGAAGTTCCTCCTTATGTTTAGATGGATCTGCCTATATTCCAGTGTGTGCCTGTTCCCTCTTCTCCTCTCTCCACCCTTCCTGATAAAACTACCTGAGAGAGAACTTCAAGACATAGCAGTGGGAGGCTCTCCCACGGACCCAATTGCCATGGAACATTGGGAGAGCCCAGAGGAGAGGCTGCTTTTTGTGATACCTGATCTTTGGTTTTCAAAAAGAGTATTCAAGGGAGGTTGTGGGGGGGGGAAGGAAGAGCCCTTCCAGACTTTATTAATCTCCCAGGAGAGCCAAATAGTAAAAGCAAATAATCAATACAAAGTTAGATTGTCATGATGAAAATTAACTAATGTGGTCATTCACACACTAGAATATCTGCTTAAAAGTTTAAGGGCTACCTCCCTCTCTTAGTTCTAATTTTATAGGTCTCTGCAGACTCCTTTCTCGGACTTCAGCAGCCATTGACATTTTAATCTTTTTAATGTGGTCATCTGATTTACACAGGGGCTTCTCTTTTGGTAGGGAGTAGTTCTGCAATCCTTGCTTATTGTACTCCAATAAAGTTACAATAAGAGTACATTTCAACAGTCCCTGACCCTAACCTGCTGCCTGTCCCCCCTGACCTTGAATGGATTTATTGTATTGCAAATCCCAGCATACAAGCACACATTTTTTTTTCTACTAAAATTTTAATGTCTAAAACCCAAAATATTTTCAAGGCATCTCATAGTACTAACCACACTGACATGTGAGAAGAAGCTGGCACTCTAATTCTTCCCATAAGAAAGGAAAATTAAAAACAGACCAAAAAAACCCCCAAAAACCTAAAACCAAGGCTAAGAAGATGGCACATTCTAAAGGAAAAACAACCTCTGGTGTTCCCACACCAGCATTGTGGTTACATGTAGATTGAGATGAAAGGCTTTGAGGTATAAGCTTTTGTCTGCACTCCTAGGTGGTGGCCTGATGTTGAAATTTTTGTGCCTTCAAGAAGAGGAAAAAACAAAAATAGGAAGAAAAAAATGTAGATCAGATAGTTGTATGGAAGGTCAGCAGTACTACTGCAAGCCAGGCAACCTGTAAATTGAGTGAAAAGTATTCACACAAGTAGCTGGATATCTATATTTCACTTACAGGCTCTGGAACTAGGAAATCTGGCCTATGGTTTATCCTGGTGTTTGGGAGGGAGCAGCTCAGAATCTGGCAACTTTGGTTTAACACATTTTTAATTTTACTTTCAGCTCCTACAGTTTTTGGCATGATGGTATAGTGACACCCCAGTGCTGCTGGGTTATCTGTGCTTCTTACACACACTCACATTCAGTTAGGTATTTCAAGTGGTTGCTTGTAGCCTTCTCATACTTCATCTGCTCTTTTTTTAGCATTATCTAGGACCTGGGTAGAATAAAAGCATCAGATTTATTTTGTATGTCCATGCTAGTCCCGAAGCATGCAGATAAAAGGAACTGCACAGTGATGCGCTGAGCCCAGCTCCAGTGGAGGAGGCAATCGTTCCCTTTGTTCCTTTCCCATGTGAGCAAACTAGTCTTTTATTAATTCTCTACCCTCTCCCCATTTAGTCTTGGAGAGAGTGCCAGGGAGAAGCTGGGAATATAATGCTCTCCTCCCTTTTTGCTACAGGTCATATCAAATGGAGATTGCCTTCCGTGCAGATGGGGCGACATTGCCATTCATCAGCTCCCCCGAAATTGGCTGCTTGGCAGACAGAATTATTTAAGGAAAACTGAAGTAATTTTCAAAATTGAAACTTAAGCTCTGTAGTGACATAAGCCAAGAGCAGTTTTCTTGGCCCCCCAACACTTCCTTGGCTCACATTCACGGTTCAGCTATTTGCATTCCCGTCAATTAGCTCAATCTCCACGGATGTGAGGAAGGGCTGGAGCAGCACGGATTCTTCCCTGCCATCTCATGGATACATATGGAGCATCTGCTGCTCCAGGAGTTACTCCCATTATATGGAGAGTATTGATAGTGATAGGAACTCAGAACCTGATGAGCCATTTCCTTCTGAGCTTCACACAGAAGTGTCCTGGCAGAAAGCCCTGTGGGAGGGAATGCCTCTCCAAACAAAGGAGACACCCCGTGGCACAGCCCTGTGAAGGAGCCTAGAGAAAAGAAAATGTGGAGTGGCATGTTCCCTGCTTCCCATTCCTGAGCATTTGGGCATTGGAAACTTTCAATGTGAATGCAAGTAACATTGACCTAGGTTTCCCTACACCAAGCTTGGGGTATGTGGGTTGTTCCAGTTGCAAATTAAAGGTTTGAGGAAGGTGCCTTGCCTTCAGCAGCCTCTTGCTATCAAGCCACTCTTTTTCTGGGGGTAGAGGGAGCTACAAAATGTTTTTCTTCAGTATTTCTTTCAAGACAGCATGTATTCCCCTTGTATTGATGTGCCAGAGGCTATCATTACCAACAACTCAGGTAAACATCTTCAGCCAATTATTAACCTGTGATAGGAAGATAGCATCTTCTCCCTTTCTTGGTACCCTTTATTTACCCTTAATACTTCCCAGGGAAATATCTGAGAGCCCTTGTTTTTCATCTTATAATTTGGTCAGGAGGCTAGGTTCAGACTCTAAGATTGCTGCCCCAAATCCCAGCACTTGGTTAAGTGTGATTTAAGTGGCAATTAAAATGTTATGCTAGGCTCCAGCATAGGATGAGCTCCTGTCCCTCATTTAGCACACCCACCCATTGCCTGATTTCAGAAAGGGCCTGATGGATGTTTTCAAGGACCATTACAGAAACATTTGACAGGTACCTGCTCTCTATCACATATTGTTGCTGGTTTAATAACCACTACATTTCCAGCTTATTTGGGTACTTAGTCTCTAAGCAACCTTCTTTGTAGAGAAACACAGCCCATACCTGTACATGGACAAGCTACCTGCAGTCTTCAGGAGCTCTCAGGTGCTGAGAAAATGTCACTGGTACAAGCAGAAACCCTGTGCTTGCTGCCAGGGCACCTCAGGAGCCCAGGGCTTCTTGTCTTCAGGGAGAAACTGGCAACTGCTGCTCTGGTGCACAATGAAAATGAAAAGATCTAACATTTCTTATAAAAGGGAATTCCACAAATTGCCTTAATTGAGATGTGTGGCTCTGATCTCTAGCATTTATTTTATTAGAGAAAGTTATCAAATGGAGGAAAACATGCTCTGAAAACAAAAATAATAATAATAATAATAAAAGAAGTAACATACCATTCAAAAAAAGTTCAATTTTTTTTTCCCCAGGAATATTGCACTGAAATCAACACTCTGCTGCAGAGGTGCTTTTATATAATATAAGGAACACTATCTTCTTCTAAAAATTTCCAGCCTCAAGTTTTTTATTCATGCATCAGCATTGCAATAAGACTATTTGAAACTGTGGCTTGGATTTCTAAGAGATGCTTTTAGTCTGACTCTTCAACTCACTTAGATCAAGGCAGACTCTTGTATAATTTCCAGCATTCCATAGTGTTTTTCTCTGCTTTGGTGAATTGCATTAGAAGGACAGCTTTAAATTATTGTTTCATGAGTTACACTGCTCCTATAAACTCCTTTATTGTCTCAAAATAGGTTAATTGTTTCTTGTCACCTCCCACATAATATTCAATTATGTGAAGCTAGTTATGTACAGAAGGTGTGGGGTTTGCTTTCCCCTTGGGGTTTTAAAGAGGTTCATCCAATGAAGTGCAGAGAATAGAGAAGAGCCATAGCCTTTCCCAGGATCAGCTCTCTCAGCAAGCTCCCTAACCTTGGACAGCACGTGGAGTCACTCCACTGAATAAATATAGATGAATATATCCTGAGTGCTAGCTGACTATGGAGAGAGAATCTAGAAGGCAAAAAGTGCATGACATTGATGGTGGTGTGTGATAAGATCTGCTTTTTCAGGAAAGAAAAGAATGTTTTCTATTCCTGTCTGCCAGTTATAATTTAGTGGGTCAAGTGACTTGGAACCTGCTGTGCTTTAAGGAGACTGCAGGTCCAAAGACATGTTTAAGCCATCGCTACAACACCTTTGAGCCACCAGAGCAAGGTGATTGCCTGCTCCAACATGTTTAGGCATGAGCTTTATATGTAGCTGTCACATATAATCAGTCATCCTGCTGCTTCTTTCCACAGACCAACACATGGAAACAGTCTTGCAGCAGCCTTTACTTCTCTTAAATTATAAGCATCTGTTCCTAATTGGTTTTTAGAAGTAGTTCTAATTTTTAATCATTACCTGAGACTGATGATAATAGAAGATCTGTTGGTAATTATGTTCTGTTCTTTGGGTTTATTTTTATTTTTCTTGGTCTCTTTTTTACTTTTGTTTGGTTTTGGTTTTGTCTCTCTCTCTGGGATTCTCCACAAGCAAAAGGATCTGGGAAACAACCCAGTCCTTTGGTTATGAGGCACCAAGAAACCTGAACAGCATTCTTTTTTGGTGTCTACATTGAATAGCCTTTGCTATGTGTCAGCCCAGTGCCATTACAAACCCAAACCCTATATCTATATTATTCATGGCCCTTTGTGTCATCAGGAAATTAAAGTTTGCAGCTGGCCTCTTCATCTTAGTTAATCATGCGAACACGAAATCCTTAAAGGTCCACGCCGTGGTCCCTGCAGGGGCCCCACTCAACACTTCTCTGCAGCAGGACATTGTTTTTCAGCTGTGTTTTTATCTTCTCACCTCTTCTGTTCTTGAGCTCCTGCTGCTTTCAGCTTCAGTAGCAGACTGTCATGTGGCATTTTATCATGGGCTGTCCAGAGCACCGCAGTAGCCATGCCCCTTCTTCAGGCACCACAACCTGCTGGAGGGTTTAGGAGGTTAGAGATGAAGCCTCTCCTGCTCTCAATGCCTTCTTCTGGCAAAGAATGGGGAAAAAAACCTCTGAGTAACCCTTGTACTGTGTCTTACACAAGGTTGCAAGGGGATAGTTTAAGGGCTTAGTTTCTCCTGCTTGTGTTTTGTGCAAAATGGTTGCTTGTTTTCTAAGAACTCACTTAAATTATGACAATAAATCAAAGATTTCCTTCCAGATGTCTTTTAACATCTAGCATCATTTCCTCCAGGTCCTGGAGATGGCCTAGATTTTAGTTTCCTTAGGTAATTTCCTCCACTGGCCTTAGCAACCCTGACATAGGCTGACCCCTAGTTAACTTTGTCTCTTTTTAAGATTGGGTTTGAAGAAGTCAGTCAATACCTCATCTAAAGAGGGTGGGGGGAGGTGGGGGCAAAGGAAAGACTTCACTAGCTTCTTCTTTTTCATTTCCTGTGCCATTGTATTCTGGGTTTCTCCCTGACTGATTTCCACTCTCTTGCAGTTGACAAGAAAAATCCCTTCATATTTATTTTCTTTTATTTTCTTTGCTGCACCTCCTTTTAAAGTTGTTAGTTTTTCTTTACCCCTTGATACATAACACACATGTGAAAGACTTAAAGGGCTTTTTTTTTTACCATCAGATTTCTCCAGAGTTGTTAATACTTTTCTCTTTACCATTGAGAAAGCCATTTTGTCATTTTGAAGAACACAGCTACTTTTGTAGAGCTCTAATCTTTTGGGCCCTAATCCAACAAATCTTTTAAGTATGTGCTTAACTTCAGACACGTGAGCAGTTGTATGGAACTCAATGGAGCTAGTCAGGTGCTTAAAGTTAAGCAGATGATTAAGTGCTTTGTTTGGCTGCCCTTGCAGAGCACCATCCCCCAGGAGCCCCTTCCCCAACAGCCTGCCTAGAGGTCTACCAGTGGGTGGGTGTTTCTGCTGCACTTAGGAGGCAGGGATTGGAGTGGAGAGAGGAGAATCCTGCAACACACAATCCTCCCCAAAGTTTTAGGAGAATGTCTTGCTTTTCAGCCACTGATTTTAATATAATGCATGCTTGTGTGCGTGGTGCCTTCTGACCTCGAGGCGGCTGCGCTTTCAGTGATACGGACAGGGGCCAAAGAGAAGAGGAACCAAAACAGATGAGACAAGAAAGATGATACAGAGACAGCCATAAGGGTCTGATTTGACCACGACATGCATCTTCTTGCACTGTCTTCCCCTGCTGATTTCAGAGAGACCCTTCTGCACTCAGTCCTTACCTGAAAGTATTTGTCATCTTGCAGAATCAGAACCTGGTCTTATGCATCTCTTTATTTACTTAGCCTACCTCTTCCAGTTGCCAGTACTCTTTGTGTTGCTGCTCAGAGGTGGGAAGATGACCCATTCTCATCAGGTGCTTGGGGCACCATTGCCTGCCCCAATTTCTACCTACTGCATCCACAGTAAAAGTCTTTTCACTCTTCCAACTTTGTGAGACCAAAGGGGCAAAAAAGGAACCAAGTCCCCTTTTGCCTCAAGGCAGAGGGAGGACACTGATATGGCAGTAGTAGCTCCTCACAGATTTCTTCTTGGTTGCTTTCACCTGCTTGAATTTTTTGTGGCACCAAAGGCCCTGCACTTTCCAGGGAAGTTAGGCTGTCAGGAGAGGTTTGGGTCAGCTCCAAAGCTAACCTGAACAAGGGACTGTGTGCAAGTGCCTGGGAAAGGCCTCTCTGGATAGATAGGAACCTCTTCACATGATGTTGTGTAAGACTGCTCATGGTAGACTCCTGCGTCAGCTGAAATATCATATCTGGCTCTAGTCATGCTACTCTGGAGGTTGCAAATTAGCTGGCCAGTGGTCCTGCGTGCTCTGTCAAGACAGTTAATCCACAGGACACTGTTTTCTCTGAGGCCTGGCCAGATGAAGAATCCACCATCACTAAATAAACAAGATAGGCCTGAAATAAACTCTCAGGTGTTCCCCTGGACAAACCATGGTGCTGCTCCTCACAGATATGAGCTTCAAAGTAGCTCATGTTGATCTCCTTCCTACCTCTCTAGAGGCTTCTCTACTTGTCAGAGATCGTACATGGAAAACGTGTCCTTCTAAGTGAAGGGAGGAACTCCTTCAGCTGGCAGCAGTCATCCCTTATTCACCCAGAGGTAGCAGCTAGGAGCCTCCATCCAAGACCAAGACCCAGTTGCACTGGTGCTGTACAACCGTTTCTCTTCAGTCATTGAAGAAAAAGCTGTTAACAGGTTCAGTCTTCTGAAGGGTTGCTGCTAGGGAAGGGGAAAGGTTTGGGTAATTCTCCTCTAAAATCATTTCTACTGACCTGAGACTTGAGAAGCCACTAAAGAAGGTATGAGAAGAGGAAGAAGTCCATGGTGGCAGCAGCAATTTCAGCATTATTTTGGGAAAGATAAGGTGTCATCTTCTGCATTGGCAGGCTGGCATCTCTTCTGGTTGTGTGACCCTAATTAATTTCTATAGTATGTGTCATGGGGGATGGCACGATCCAGCCTGAAGCCTTTGTAATGGGATTTTGCCCTGTGCCAGGCAGAAGTAATTAACTGTATCTATCTTTTTCAGTTTCAGTTGCTCTTCCCTGAAAGATTTATATTTGGAAGGTGAAATCATACACAGTCACACCTTGTCCTAACAAGCTTTCCTTATCTCTGGTGACAGAATTAAATGCTATACTTTGTCTCCAGCAAATGGTAATATCCTTATGACTAGCACTAAACTAAAAGTGACTCTGAGCACACTTATCTTCTTGACATTACCTCTGCTCTGATTTCTAGGTAGCCTCTGCCACCCTCTATTCAGTTACATTTCCTCCATCCCTGTTTACTTTGGTTTCTGCAGTTATATCCTAATCTGTCTGTGGCTGGTAGGGAAGGTATTTCTGCATAGGATATGTGTACAGGCAGCACCAAGCTCCTCAGGAAAATGCAGAGGAGGCAAGGGAGAACACAGGTGCTCTTCTAAGCTAATGAAAGGAAAATATGTTTTCACACAAAACATAGCAGAGCTGTGGAAACTCTTGTTGTTAAAGGTCTACAAGGATTAAAACCAAAGTAAATAAAGAGGATTGGATTTTTAGCTCCTGAGCTTGTCCTTTGAGAGTCAGGAAACAGAGAGAGATGTGGAAGACTCCGAGATGTTGCTGGTGGTATTGGGAGAGACTTTGGGGACAATTTCTTTCTTCTGTCCTGGGATCAGCTGTGCTGGCCAAAGAGAAAATCATCCAGGACCTTGTCACCATCTCTCTGGGGACAGCTTCTGTCCCCTTAATCTCCAGGACCACCAGCTCAACACAATCCTTCCATGGCTTATCTTCATGTAGCCATCAAGACCAGGAACAAGCTGTTGTGGAAGCTTACATGGTTCGAGAGTGGATGGAGAGAAGCTGAATGAGGAGTTCAGCTGGGGAGGAGTTAGCAGGCAGCTGGGGAGGAGTCAGCAGGCAGCTGGGGATGGGTTGGGGGCAGCAAGTGCTGCAGTCAGCATGAGTTTTCATGGGGGAGGGTGTTTGAGTGTGCTCTCAGAGGAGACTGAGGTCCAGCACCACTGTCACTTGGAGTAATTGGTACCGTGACGAGTATGGTGAGGAAAAGCTGCATCAGAGAGCAGCCTCCCCATCCCCAGGGGCTGCATCCAGCCCTGCTTCAGCCACTGCTCCTGCTAACAGCACTGAGAGCTCTGCTGCCACTCCCTAAGTGCAAACTGTACAGGAAATGTACCCTGTGATACCAAAACTGTGGCCATTCTCCACACCCCCAGCACCCTCCTTTTGTTTCTAAGGACTAGTTTGTCCTCTCTCTAGCTGGGATAAACTACACAAAAACTCTCTCACAGGCACCACTTCTCTTCATTCTGACTGGCTTCTGGCTGTCTCAAGTGGTCCTGCACCAGAAATACAGCCTACACTACTCACTGTAGACAACCTCACAACCCCATATACATCATACCTCTTTAGAGCCTACAGCTTTATCTCACACATCCATGATAGGATCTCACTGTAGCATTCCAGGCTACTCATACTTCACTTAAGCTTTATGTGTCTTAACTTTTGTCCTTGGCATCTAGACAATTCCTCGATTCTCAGGATGCTTTCTGCTGAACTTCCTGTCTATAAAAATGTGCTCAGGGAGTCTATCACTCTTCCAGCCTATTCCTTCCCCTTCCCAGAGCTTCCCCTTCTCTTACCATACCAAGCAATTACTCTTATTAATTATTCCAGCTAACAGTAATTATCAGCAGCATGCACCCCCAGCCACATTAATAACAGAGATCTCTAGGACACTGAGGAATTGACTGAAAAGATTCACTTTGTTACTTGGGCTGCATGGGAAGACAAATTCCCTTCTCTTCCCAGGGTGTCTATTTTGAGGGGGGGTCTGAGCATTTCCTTGTTTTAAGATGGGCAAAAAGAGGGCAAGTGAAGAAGCAGGGAGGCACTGTACAGGCATCGCCTTCTTAGACTGGAAGAATAGAGATCCAAGGTTTAGTCTGTGGGTTGTGCACATGGTCACTAAGCAATGGCATTAATTGATTTTACTTTATTTTATTTATTTTCTGATATTTATGGGCCAAATACTGAAATTTCTGCTTGGGCTCCAATAATCTGGGGTCTGCCCCAGGGTTAGAACTTTGAATTGTTTCCATCTATTCCACAGGCACAGCTACCATTCAGCAGCAAATGGAATAAAATTTGGCCATGTTTCATCATCTGTAATTTGTCAATATTTTTCATCTTGCTGCTGGAAAGCACTGAAGATTTTAAAAGTGATGTGCCTGTAGTGCAACAGCAGAACACAGGAAAAAAGGCAAAAACATTTTTCAAGGAAAGAAATGGGAAAAAAAAAAAGAGAAAGAAGAAGAAATCTCTTCTGCAAAAGGAGAGAGTTAAAAATATTTTCCCTCCAAATTGTTTCCCATTTGCCTAAGCTGCAAAGTTTTTAATGACATTCTAGTGAAAACAGAGTGCTCTGGCTAAATTCCTTCAAACCTAATAAAGCAGATGACTGGGAACCATAATGGACTTGATGCTGTCAAGTGCATTTGCTTTTTTAATGCTAACATGTTTTTGGTTATTAAGAAACAAAAAGTCCAAGTGGTATATGATCTGCACAGCTTCTGACAGGGGCATTGGAACCCATCTGGCTTATGGGTCCCCCATTTTTTTCTTTATTAGCCTGAGATTATGAAGTTGTAACACTGTAGTTTAGCTTCTGGTATCTGCAATTGTGAATTGGCAAAGGGCTAACTAGAAGGTGTGAGTTTCTGAAAACTAAAATATGATCCTGACCCAGTGCATACCACACAGGCTTGCAGCAGATGTACTGGGTGAAGGCAATACAGTAGTGCTGCTGAAATGTTGCTGATTGGTTCCAACTGAGTAGCTCTAGATATAAACCAGCTTTCAAAAGCAACAGATGAGATAAAAATGTCAGAAACAATCATTAAAAGATGAGGTCATGTATTCCTTATTGAAGTCACAGAAGGTAAAAATAACACCAAGCATCCTCCAGTAGTAATGGATGTGCTCCATGAATGTTAGCTCCACACTTGTCAATATCTGTGATGAAAAAAAGCCTCTCAAGCTTTACAGATTTCTTTAATTTAAATAAGCCTTTTAACATAGAGAGGATTTGTTCTCTCAGTGTGCTTCATTAGTGTAGCTTACCACCACAAAACCTGGTTGCATTGAGAAAGATTGCCCCATTATCAAATAATTAGAACTGCCTTAGCAGGTGCATACACTTACCTTTGTAATTAAATCCTTGTTAAAACACCAAAATCCAGAGAATTTAAATAGTTACCTGATCCCAGAGGAGGTAGCCCAGAAAGTTATTCTGTAAGGTAGACGTCATCTGGGAGCAGGGATACTGAGCAGAGAAGCTTTTCCTCTTGGGATGCTGATGAAGCACATCTGCACACATCATGCAGTGCAATAAAAATTACAATGACAATACTAGACAGGTCCCTACTATACAGGAAGCCAGAGAAACCAAGCAGAAGCCTGCACAGAATCAGATCCTGTGTAATGGAGCTCTGACAGCCTTGCTAGTGTTACAGTTACAAACAAAACTGAGGATGATGATCCTCATCTTTAATTATTCTGTGAAATTTTTGTCTGATTTGCTATGTTCTACAATGAATTAATGAAACTTATTCCTGAACTTAGCTTCTGAAATCTTACCACAGCAGAACAACTGTTACATGGCTACAGGTAAAGCTATTTTAGAAGAGCTCAGAGTCCTAACAAACTCTGAAAGAAGATAATGAAAGTTGCAGTCATCTCACACAGTCATAAAAAACCCACATTTCTAATATGTTATGGATACATTTGTCTATTCCTGTGTTGTATGTTCTGCACAGCTACAGATCTGTGAATGTCTCTATTAATAAAAGATGGCAGCCAGTGGATCAGCCAGTCTACTACAACAAATTATCTCTCTTCAGTTGGCACACTCATTGTCCTCACCAGAACTGATCAACCTTACATGATGTAATTAGCTACTGGTCTAAAGGTGTAGCATTGCTCTTACCACAGCATCCTGACTGAGCTCTCATTCTGCTGCTGGCTTGTATTCAGCATCCAAGTTTGGATCAGAAACTTCAGCCAAACTCTAGTTTCCAAAAGCCATGGAGAGAACTGCAAGACTGGAATAGAGTGGAATAGAAATTAGGATTTCCACCTCTCAGAAAAACTCTGTTGACCAAAGAACCAGTAGGGCCCAACACACAAAAAATACTGACCAGATCTGTACATGCTCACTGACATCAATCTGTATTCAGAGTTACAGATCCAACACTGACAGAAGTACCTTCATATTTTAGATGTGAAACTTCTGCAGAACTACCATTTTCTGGAACCATGTTCTTGGATAAGTGGAGATAGTCCTGGAAATCAATTTAGACAAAGCAGCAGCAGTGCTTGTGTTGGAATTCACCAACTCGCTACATAATTTGAATAAATGGGAAAAGAGATGGCTCCTGAGAGTAACACTGGCAGCCAAAAGAATAATACTGATGGACTGGAAAAGCAAAGCCATGCCATCTAGTGATTTATGGACTATTGCCCTTCTGGATAGAGCCAAATGTGAAAGAACTCCCTTTATTCGTACTAATAAAATGGACATCAATGGTCTCAGATAAAAAATGCTGTTGAGTTGTGTTGTGAATAGCTGGCATGTGGGATGGTCTCCTTTGCCTTGCCCAACACACATGCTCTGTGGGCTGGTGAACTTGAGACAGAAAAAAAACAAAGCCTTTTTCTAGAGATGCTTCATTTGTTTGTTGGGGGTTTTTTCCACTCAAAATTATTCTCTTTGTCTTCTTCCTTCCTTCCTTCTTTCCATTCCTTCTTTCCTTTCTTTCCTTTCCTTCTTTCCTTTCCTTCCTTCCTTCTTTCGTTTCTTGCTTCCTTCTTTCCTTTCTTCCCTCCCTTCCTTCTTTTTTCTTTCTTCTAGAAACTCTTGCTGTAAATCAGAACATTAGATAGTATATTATCACTCAGTGGAAGTGGTCCTACAATGCAGCATTTTGGAGACAAGTACCTTTTTTCTGGCATAAAACTTGTAGGCAATGCTAAAGGAACACAAACACAGCACAACACCAATGCTGCCCCCTCTGGGACACTGGTATGGCTGTGATCTCCCTGTCCTACCTGCCACACCAAGCTCCAGATGAAAAGACCCCCACAAACCAGCTTTTGCTCCCTTGCCCAAACCAGTGCTGTCCCGTGGGCCTTGTTTATCTTCTGAGAACCCTCTGAAGATTTTCTGTTCTCCACAAGATCATCTCCACTGATGTAAGTAATATGGAGGGATCTCTACTGTAGCCCAGCTGCTGCCAGAATTGGTAATGCTGTATTGATTAAACTGCTATGAGTGAGATGAAATGATGTGGTATTAGTTGTGCTGGCAACTCATTCACCTCCAGGATCTTCATGTTGCTAGTGCTCCTGGAGCTAAGCCAGAGTTAGGAACACTGGGAAATCAAGTAAATAATTAAATAAATAAGGCCTTACATAGACATGACCTTGGTTGTTGAAACATAATGACACAAAATGAATAGACCTTTTGGAGCCTGGGACACCTTGCATTCAGTGACAGGCCCTGTTCCATCCTCTCAGCAGGAAGGAGGGAGCCCTAAGTAGGAAGCCCTGAGCCAGCTGTGAGTCAAGAAGAAAACCAAGCAGTTTGTTTCAGCTTTTGAGGGGCTAATGAGAGAGAGAGAGATGATGAAAGCAGTTCTGGGATGTGTAAGTAAGTATCAGCATAGCTTTGTCCTACTGTTATGTCCTCTCCTGAAACATTGTCCCTGACTGGTGCCAGAGACAATGGCCCTCTGCCCACCCCTAGTCCTGTGCCCCAGGACTCCTCCTGCACCCAGGGGACATGAGGGAGTGAGTCTGGAGATGGCAACAGGATCAGTGAGCAGCTGTGTGCTGAGAAAGAGAACTTCAGTCCCTGGAACAAGAGAGTTGAACACACTTGTCTTGCTGTGGCTGTGGTGACCAGACCACTTTGTGAAGTGCTTAAACATTCCTGAGGTGCCTGTAAAGCTGACTGTGAAGTCCACAAGTTATTGCCCATTCACTTTCTCCTGAAAAGTTTTTAAGTTCACTCAACTCAGAGTGTATCACTGCTATCCAGATGCCCCAAAAAGAATTGCTACTGCTGAGGTGGGCTTTGTAGTTATAAAAACACACATGACCATCAAGGATCTTTGGACAAGATGTTCTTCCACAAGGTACAGTGGGTACACAGCCTGCTTCAGATGCTGCTTCAGACACTGCTTCAGCAGAGGAGGGCCGTGCTTACAGGAGAAGCACCTTGTCTGAGCAAGGTTTCTCCAAGGCAGGAGTTACATGCAGGTAACAATGATCATTGTATGCCAGACTAATGCCACCTAAGATGGGACTTAGGACCTAACTACTTCTCCTGACCTGGGTGAAGACAGGAAGGTAAAGGACATAATAAGTTTGTTAAAATCAAACTGAGCACAGAGTAGCAACACAATTTGTAAATTTTGGGCAAAGTTTAAGGTTCAGTCAAGCTGAAGAGAGGAAAGCTTTGCACTGAGGCTTTTATGAGTGGAAAAGAAAATGGAGAGAATTGAATGACTCCAAATACTTCCTACACTAATGCTTATTCCACAGCAACCTAATCTCAAAATGTCAATAAAAAATTACCAACTGATCCTTCCAGATCAAAGGGAGAGAAAAAGTCCAACATTTGACATTTCTTTGCTGACAAAACACACCTCCAAAATATCTGGGGCTAGCTGGTTCCAGAGCTTAGTGGGTTATTACAAAACCTGTCACGTTCAAAGCCTTGGCTGAGGTTGAGCCTGAATGGCTAATGAAATGACTGGAAATTATTGTCAGCTGAGAGGTCTTCAGTGGCCTGTGACAATTGCAGTCTGTGCTGTACAACAGTGGCTGCCATTTTAAGTATATAGACACACTGCACTCAGGGTAGAGCACCAAAAAAATAAAAAGCAAGCATTAAAAATTCATTCAGGCTGTAGGAGGGATGGATTGGAGCAGATCAAGGCCAGAGATAGGGTCAGGGCGCTGGAGTTAACATCATCCTTTCATCAAACATCCCACAGCATTGTAACAAACACCACAAGACATCAGGAGAAAAACATGTTAGCAGAATGGTTCAGTAGTTGTGAGAAGTGTTTGTCTTCTAAATCTTACAGTGGTTTGGGTCTTTCTTAGTTGTTTCCTAGGTGAAAGCTGGCCCAGCTCCTGGTACTTTGCTTATAAACGGAACCGATGACACCACAGCTTCAGGAGGAATAGTTTCAGTGAAGGTGATGGCAGAATATCTCCATCTTTCAGTCCTGAAGCTCAAGTCATCAAAAGAAATGTTGATGTTTTGCTTCCTGTTCACATATTGGACATAAATATAGGAACTTATCCTCAATATGTCTGAGTATCTCTTCTTTTCGTGACGTTGTGCCTACATGGGACCAGAAGCATTACAGCGTCACCAGTTCCTCAGTGCAAGAGCTTTTAGAAGTCAGATTATCTTCAGAGCAATAAACTGAAGGTAATAATCTCTGCCCTTTCCTGCATCAGAGCAGTGTTGCAGGATGTTGTTATGAAAATTTCTTTGCCTTCAAACCTTGTGCAAATAAAACCACATTTTCCCCTCCTGTTTGGGGATGGTGGACAGGCTGACCCCACTCCTGTCCTGTGCCAGCAAAAATGCTGCTCAAGTGTGAGGCTGCAAAACCAGAGGGATTCCTTTTCCCTGGACTCCTCATCTCCTTCAGCACAAGCTTTGCTGAGCTCTTATTCAGCAGATGGTGTAGGAGAGAGCCTCCAAAACCACAGAGACAAATATTTGATTTGGATGAGTACATTAAAGATTACTCACTTCTCCCCTCAAATTATCTGTATTTTGCAGAGTACAAAGGGCATGGTTTGGATCATCCTCTTTCTAATAAAAGTGATTTCCAGCTATTGGCACTGAGTGCCTTCTGCAGGCCAAGCTCACTGGTATCTGATATTCCATTCTCAGTTAGGTGAGGAAAGGACCTTGGCCTTGACACTTTCCTGGGGAGTCTCTGAAGCAAAATAAACTGTCATGAAAATCACTGGCCTCCAACAGCTATGTCAAAGACAGGATAGTCAGGTTGGCACAGACTGAGACATAAGTTGTGGCCTGATTTGCAGATTTTTCTGACTCAGGCAAAGCACCAAATCTATTCTTCCATCCTTAAACCACTGGTCAAGGTCATGAAGGAAGTGATGAAATGTGAACAGCTGCCTGTCTAAGAAAGCACTGGTCTTCATTTGCCTCATCTCCTCTCTTCTCTCATTTTGACTGAATCTTTTATGACTCCTTGATTTCCTTCTGATCTTTACTTGCACTAATTGCTGAGTTTTGAGGGTAAGGTTTCAAGCTGGTAGAATCAAACCCCAGTACCTCACAAGGAGGCAAGATATTCCCAGTCAGGAAACTGGCATTTAGCAGTAGCTCTCATTTCTGTGAGTGGAGCAGTCTATTGGCTCTCAGTTCCTTTGAATAGCCACAGTGCATTCTAAGGAGGAGTGGGGTTGCAGGGCTGATCATTTGGGAAAAAGCTTCAGGGAGGCCCATCACCTGCTCCAGGCACTGTGTGCCTGCTTACACATCTCTGTGACTTCCAACTGGCCTGTCTTCAAGACTTATCTCAGTGCTGACAGCTCACAAATTCACTTGTCCATTTTTTCCCATGGGCCTTTGGCCACCTCTCCCTGGCAGATTATTGACATTAGATTAAGCACATTGCTAGGAGCAGTGGTTCTAAGTTTCTCTGCCTCTGTCTTCCTCTCTTTCTGTTGACCTCTACCACTATTCATGTCATAACAAGACCATTCCTGAAGCCTCTTTTTTATTTCTCCCAGACATCCAGCTTCTCAGAAACACTTTCTACCACTCTCCCCAGAAATTAAGTCACTTTTTGTTTCCACAACCACATCCCTGCCATCTGCAAGCCCTTGCTTTCTGCCCTCTCTGCAGCCTGTATCCAGTTCACCCTATACAAAACCTAGTTGCCAGCACCATCTAGTTGAATCCTTTTTTAAGCTAAGTTACCTTCCTCCACAGCATCTTTGAGCACAACAAATTCCAGTTTCTCATGCTTGCTTTTCTAAGCCCTCACAGCTCCATGCAGGACTATACTCTGCATTTCCTTTCTTAATGCCTCCCCCAGTGTAGCTTGTGATGCTGCAATGTCATTTCTTATGCAACTTCTTATGCTCTGGTCTATGTAGAGGATGCATGCACCACATGCTAGGCATGAACTTCCCTCCTTGTATTCTTTTTTAAGGTCCACAAAAGCTCACTGATACCAATCCACACTCTATTTCAACATCATAAAGGAAGGAATGAAATAAAATCTTGCAATAGTCTTTCCTGTGACTGCTCCAAACTCATGTGCTATTACTGGTCCTTCAAATTCCCTAGGGATAGAAGCTACCTTTATTTCTGCCATCTAGTGTTCCAAGAAAGCTGCCAGCACTTAAACCAGGAAGGTAATTAATACATGGGAAAAAATGCCATATTTATCTTCCCTTTTTACTAACAATGCTCACACCACTTCTACACACAGCATTGAATGTCACAGGCAAGTGTTACTGCCTTGACTGTGGCTAAGACAAGGGACAGTGCTTTCCAACACAGGACTCATGAGCATGAAGCTGCAAGTGCAACTGCTAATAAACTGACCTTGAATATTAATCCAGTATTCCCTTTATAATCAGAAGGTTTCATCCCTGCTCCATTTGCTTTACAATCATGACAAGTAGTGAATGTATTCAAGGCAAAAAGGCAAAAAAAAAGAAAGAAACTGCCCTTTTTCTTTTTTTTTTTTGTCTTTTACAGTCTGTTCTTTATCACCACTTCATTGATTTTTCAGCATCTTAGCAGGTAAAGCACAACTGGATTAACTAGACAAGGAACCTTTCACTCCCAGGTCATCAGTTCACGTCTAAGACAGGTTGGTAGTGACCAAAGGTCACTTTAGTATTATAATTTTAACAAAGATCTAGACAGAGAGAGACCTTCAACAGGCACAAAACAAGGCTTGAACTTTCTTAAGCTGCCCACAGCATACACAACTAGACCAGCTCTGCTGCCTGCCAAAGTCAAACTGATGGAGAGTTAGACGGTCATCTAGTTGCCAGATGTCTGGCAGGGTAACTTCCTGGCACCAAGCATTACATAGAGACAGCTCTATGGATTGGATCAATTAGCATCACACTCACCATCTGACAACTGTTTGGTTGCCTTAGCCCAGTTCCTCCAGGACAGGTGTTCCCATCCCAGAAATCACCAGCACAATCGGTGCCGCTAATTGATACGGTCCTTGGCAGTCACAGCAGAGAGGACAAGGACTGAATTAGCACCGAGACCAAAGCACTGTTTCAGCCCTAGAGATGATCTCTTCAGTTCAGGATGTCCAGGGCATTTGGAGGATGCCTTTCTGCTCTTGCATGTGTTGTGCTGAGCAGAATCTGCTCTGGTTTTGCATCCAGTAAATTTACCCAGCACTAAATTCCATGAGGTTTCCTGGGGGACAAGAGACAGCAGGGGGCTGCTGAGTCTCTTCTCTTTCATTTTGGGTTAGATACTTTAAGAAAGACCTTCTCTATGATTTTTTTTTTTGTCATTTCTCCAGTATGTTCTGAGGTTTATGTTGTATAGAGGGAATAAAAAAAAGATAAAGTGAGTGCAGAGATCTTAAGAGTATGAGTGTGTCATGCACCATTTCAAGGCAAAGAAAGAAAAAAGTCACTTGCAGAAATACTGAAGCATTTACAGTAACTCTGGTGCTCTCTCATTTCTTCTGTTTTACACTCCAGACAGTCATGGAAAGAGCTTCACGGGTATATTCTCTTGTGGAGCTTGTGGGTATACTTGGTGATTAGACAAATGGGGTTCTGCTTTGGCAAATGGCCATTGCTTTCCCCAGCTGACTTACAGAATATGCTATAAAATGCAAAGGAAGGCAATAAACCTCCCATCTGCAGCTGAGATTTCCACTTTGCCAAAGACCCTTTTGCTATCAGCACCTTCAACTATGACTTTCAAAGAAGAGAGAGGTGTAATTTTTTCCTGTGGCAGTTATTTTATTACATTCACTAGCAGGATCATCCCAACCCTATGTGAATTGATTTTGAATATTAATCTAAAGATGGAAAAGCCAATAATCATGTAAAATATAAATAGCTGTTCAGGCCATTATTCTATCCAAAAAAAGAAGGCAAGAATTTCAGCTGCTTTCCTATTCTCTTTGCACTCCAGAAGGATGCTACTTTTTTATGGTCTATATGTCAACTCTTCTTTATTGATTTTTAATATTTTTTAGCAGATACAGCATAATCACAGCTGATAATGCAAATACTGCAAGTGAGAAATGCAATTAGAAGACACCAAACACTTTGTAAGCTGGGTCAGGAAAAAAATAAAAGGTAAAATATTTTGTTTCAGCTCTGGGATTTCCTTGTCTTGGCTTTGTATCTTCAGAGGTTAGGGAAAACAAGAAGAATTTTGCCCTCTACTAAATTCCTATTTCCAATACTAAAGGATTAAAGAGGAGCAGATATGAGTCAAAGGCATCTGCCCCAAAAAGCCTTTACACAGCAAACAGTTGCTACCACAGAGGATGCTCATTGACTGTGGCCTTAATTTGAAAGGTATCATTATCATTAATTTTGACAAGTGGCCTCTCCTTGGGGAACCCAAGCCTGAGCCAGCCAGGCTTTTCCTTCAGCTCAAGTACTCCCTACCCACCAGAAGAGCCCAAATGCATTTCCTTCCACCCAACAGGAAGATCAAACCAGCTGCTTTCAGGCTGAGGCCTGGCGACAGAAATCAACCAGGACAGAACAAATAGGACATAAACCTTTGCAAAAACAAAGAGAAAGCAAGTGTCCAGGCTGTCTCTGGCAGACTCACCTCACTGTTTCCCATCAGGCATGCAGGGCTGCTCCCACCACACAAGCACCTACAGACCTGAACTGAGGCGTTTGCTCCTCTGCTCCCTGGTTACACTCACATTACTCACAGAAAGGGCCCCAGGGGGCTTATGCAGGTACAAGAGCCAGATTCTGGTCTTCCTCTCTCCTCCTGCCTGCTAGGGTTCTTACCTTCTCATATCAAGGGACAAGTTAATTCAGCCTCAACAGTGCAATGTCTCTTCCTGAATAGTTCCCTCTTGGAGACATTTTTAGTTCTGGCAGCAGAGTTTCCTCTTCCCCTTTCAAGTTTAATTGACTGGACTAATTATTCCAAGAAAAAGACCTCCATATTCCAGTATATCTTAATCCAGTGGGTGAAACTAAATGAGATGTCCTCATTCTGTAGCAGGAAGGTAATGACTGAGTTGCTCTGGAAAATGCCCAGGAAATTTATTTCTGGTTTTTTATTTTCCTGAAGAAAAAATCCAGCTAAAGTGTGAGTTGTGAATTTACCTGGTTTCAAAATACCATACTTGCATAGTAATCCACACTGTAATTTACATTTTTTACCCCAGATAAATTATTCAGATTAGGAGAGAGGAATTGCAGCAACCTGTGATCGCCATGGCCCAACAGCTAAGCAAGTTTGTCCCCAAAGCTTTCCTCTCCATAAACCCACACTAAGAGTCTGTCCCAGCTGGTAGGTACTGCTCAGCTGTGGAAGCAAGACAAGAAGAAGTTCATTTTCTGACTGCTGGTACTGAACCAGACCCAGTAAACACCTGCCCTTGTGTCCCACTTGGAAATCTGTATTCCAGGATGCTGATGGCCAGACATGTCCCAGGCCCCCAGGTCTGCTCCTGGAGCACCCACTATGAGGCTGTGCTGTTGCCTCTGCTCTGCCCTTCCCCCAGATGATTTTCATCCCTCAGCCTACAACCTGCAAGGTGCAGGAGAAGCATCCAGCTATATGTCTGTCTTCTGAGCTGCAAGGGAGTGGGTGGTGGAAGGGTTTCCTCCAGCTCTTCCTTGCTCTGGAGGAGTGAATGCTGCCCCCATGGTGATTTCCTGGCTGACAATCCCAGAACTGCTAGACAAGAATAACAGAGCAAGCAAAAATACTCCTTTTCCTACAGACATCTATGGGGAGAAACCTCTTAATCCTAGAGCAAAACCCTGGTAAGTCCTCTCCCTCACCCTCTGCTGGGATCTCTCTTGTCCTTGTCCTTCCAGAGCACCCTGCCTCCTTCCCTTCTAACATAGATTGTATTTACAGAAAAATGTACTTGTTCCTTGCCAATATCTCCTCAAGCAATCAATTATTTATCCCCAAGCTTTTTTTTTTTTGCCCTATTCTCTGTTGCATTTTATATGATGATAAGATACCTGTTGTCTGTGACAGCTTTTTACTGTGAGAAAAGAGAAGTTGAACAGACTGCAAGAAAACAGAATTTGCCTTTGGAAAGGAAGACATTTCCTATATCCCCTTTTCTCTGGTCATCCAACCCCCCTTCAGCTAGATGTTCTTGGTTCCTGAGGAACCTCTAGTTTGACCATGGCCAAGGAACATGTTTTACACTCCCTGCTCAGGTGACCACTTGTAATTCACATCAAAGAGTTTTATTTATTCTCTGCTTCTCCTGGTATTTCGAGCCACTGTGCTGCCTTACTGTTGTGTTATTTTGTTTTGACTGACTTCTCCATGTGCTCCAGGTTTACAAAACACTGTGGATCATTTGTTCCTCTCCAGAGCCTCCTTCTTTTGAAAAACCTCCTTCCCAGTGATGTAAGGCATAAAAACCCTGCATTTAACTAGGTCAACAACTTGCAAATATATTCAGTGATGCTAACAAAGAGACAATAACAAATTACATGAGTAAATTCTGACTAATTTCTAATCAAATCAATGTTATTGAAGAGATCAGAAGAACACAGCATTATTTACATCTCTTTAAAAAGAAAAAATGTGGAGAGCTGGTAAAGGTATCATGTGTTTAGGTCACATACTCCTCACAAACTGAGTGGTTTTCTACATAAATCAGACCCTGCCAGGATGCTGCAGGGTCACCTCTCCTCAGCCTGGTCCTGAGTCTAAAGGTGTCCACTTTGTGGAAAAAGAATGAGTTGCATATTCATTCCAGAACCTTTGGTTTGTCTTGTGCAATTCTCATCCAGAAATAATCAAGAATCTACCCAAAAGTAAATAGACATTGTGTGAAATCCTCTCCATGCCTTGGCTGTATTCTGGAAGTGCACTGCCAGGACTAAGAAAGAACCACGGGGAGTATGGGTCACACTCTGGGCTCTGGGTTTCCAGGCAGAAATGCCTGACCTCTGGCAGATCCCTTGAGATATCCTGGTTCCCAGATCTGAACTGCTTTGCCTGTTCCAAGAGGAACAGAGGGAGGTAAGAGAAAAATATACACTTAATGCCTTCCTGATGGAACTGTCTGCAGAAAATTCCTCGAGGGAATTTCCTGTCCTTTTGTGCTGGTTGTTGTGAGTAGGGAATGAACTGACCCATTGGGAGAGTTATTGGAAAATTTCTTCATCCAGCAAGCTTCAAAGAACACAGTCAAGTTACTTACCTGCTGCCTTGCCACCCTAAAATAATATTGCAAACAAAAGAGTTACCAAAATAACAATGAAGCAGAAAGAGAATGAAATTGAGCCAGAAGCCTTGTTTATGAAGGCAAGGCTGAAACTTGTCTTTCAAGGTGCAGCAGATACAGAGTATTATGTGTCTATATACATTTCTGTATCTATATATATATATATACTGGACATGTGCCCCAGGATAACTCTTGGCCTGTGCACTGCTGCCCTGTAGGAGAGCTCTAGCCATTGTACTGCTGCAACAGGAACTGTGCTGTCCTCCCCCATGGCAGATGCAAACACAGCAGATATTAAAGCTGAGAGGATAAAGCTGGTGCCCTGCATTGCAGGCTTCCTTTGATGACTCCAGGGGATAGAAAGGTATTTTGCTGTTTCCTCTCCAGAGGCATCTGGTTTAGTCAGGTGGTTCACAGTGCACATGGTCACATTTATTGTTTAGTTCATTCTCCATTGTGCTTCTTACCCCTCCCCAATATTTCATCAGTCCTGGCCTTTCCCAAGGACTTTTATACAGAACTGAAATATTTGTTTATTTCTGGCATTTCCAGCTGGTGTTAAGAGGATGAGAAACAGGCTCATGTCACTGACACTCCCTGACCATCAGAGGCTGTTCCAGCATCCCCCAGACCTGGGGGTTGATGTCTCTCCACCTCTAACGCCTTATCAAGCATAAGTGCTACAAGATCCTGTGTGAGTCCTGGTAAATGTTCCCTTGCAAAGGCATCACTTCTTTTATGAAGGCACAGCACTTGACTACTGGCATCCATCCACTGTCACAGCAGCCATGTTCTGCAGACCCAAGAATGTGATAAACAAAAAAATAAAACAGAGCTAAAACCTGGAGGATAATTAATGGCCTAAACAAAACCCTGCTTCCCAACAGGTTTAGCAGATAGGTTAGAGACAGACAGGTTGTGCTGTTAGGTTGTTTGAATGTTATTTTTTTCCTATCTAATGGTCTGCCTGTCACCTGCTTTAGATGAATCTCTGCTTCACATTCCATTCCAAACATTCTTAATTATTTCTGCCATTATGTTTTTCACCTTCAGTAGTGCCAGGCAATGGCTAAAAGTCCCCACTCTTAGATTACAGTCAAACTTCATTCCAGCCTGTGATTCCAGTTAGATGTCACCTGTGCTGGCCTCAGGAAACTACATTCCCCTAGTGACGATAGCTACAGGAGTCTCCAGCTAAGATGGTGGTTGCAGAGGTGTTGGCAAACCAACACAAAAGTGAAGCTAAGCATGGCTGGAAGAATCAAGGACACACAGAGAATTTCTTCACTGTGCTACTTAAAAGAGTATTTTGTTAAATGCTTAGTGCCTAGCAAGCTTACATCTAGATGAATTGCCTCTGAATAGGTCCATGGACAGCCTGTGTCCCCACAGACACCTTCAGATCCTGCAGAAGATGGCCTAGAAGGTCCAGCACACTCAGAAATGCTAAGATTGTTGAGAGTTAATACAGAAATGTTAAATGATCCCCAGGCTGAGGAAGAGAATGTGAGTTGTTGATAAGCATTCAGGAATATCAGTCCTGATGGCAAATCGTTTCCACCAGTGAGTCACCATGGCTGGAGCTTGTTCCTTCCTGGGGCCATGTCCTTTCAACCCTTCCCAGGCAAATCTGAAATGGGTTTGGTCTTCACTCTCTATAACATTTTGCTCAAAAGGTAACTTTCTTCCACCAACTTCTCTGGCAACAAAAGAATTCCTCAGAACAGCAGAGGAAAATGTAACAGAAAAATGGGCAGGCATGCAGGCAAAGTTACATCAGCTCTTCAATTCTTCCAAAACTGAATTCACACAAACAATAGTGAGGTAGTTGCCAAACCCAGGTTTAGAATGACTGCAAATAAAAGGGATTCTATGCTGAAAAGAGATACATCAGGAATGTGTCACATTTTGGGGTTGACAGAGCAACCTGCTGCACAGTAAATGACCTCACCTCGAGTATTGTGTGCGGGTTTGGGCACCACAATACAAGAGAGACATGAAGTTGTTAGAGAGCATCCAGAGGAGGGCCACAAAGATGGTGAAAGGTATGGAAGGGAAGACTTATGAAGAAAGGCTAAAATCACTTGGTCTGTTCAGCCTGGAGAAGAGGAGACTGAGGGAAGACCTCCTGGCAGTTTAGAACTTCCTTCCCAGGGAGGGGGGGGTAGGTGCTGACCTCTCCTCTCTGGTGACCAGCAACAGGACCCTGAGTAACAGCATGAAGCTGTGCTGAGGGAAGTTCAGTTTGGATGCTAGGAAGAGCTCCTTTACCCAGAGAGTGGTGGAACAGGCTCCCCAGGGAGGCTGTCATGGCACCAACTCTCATGGAGTTTAAGAAGCACTTGGACAATGCTTGTAGACACATGGTGTGAATGTGGGGTTGTCCTGCGCCTAAACAGGAGTTGGACTTGATGATCCTTGTGGGTCCCTTCCAACTCAGGATATTCTGTGATTGATTTATTCTTCACCTTTCCATTCCTTTCTATTCACAGAATATAGCAAATAGAAATTCTTTGTTGGAGAAAGTGCAAAGTGGCATCTCCCTTTTGCTGGGAAAAGTCTCAGTTAAGTTAAACAGATCACAGTTTGATCACCTGTTTAATCATTTAAGAGTAGACCTTTGTAAGTGAAGATGATTGCACAGAAGGTAAAGGAAGGTGGCACTGGCTTGAGGCTACTGAATAAGTAGAACCACTAGTTGCATTATTAAAAGAAGTTGTGTCTCTAATTTTTTCCTGCAGCAGCTAAAGCCAAGAGATAACTCTCAAATGTCAGAATGCCAGCACTGGTGAATGGAGGGCAGGAGACAAAAGTCCCAGTGCTGCTGGAGGTAAAACAAATTTTAAGGAGGATTCTAGCACTTTTGTAATGATGGAATACAACCTTAGGCAATATAAATTCAGAATCTCTCAGGACGAATGGCCTTTAAAAATGCAACAGATTACCCAGCTCACCACTGAGAGAGGATTTGCTCTGGCAGCCTTACAATGCCTCTAATCTACACTACAGAACTTCCCATTAGCATGAGACCTGCATTACCTTTGAGTTTTTCATCCAAACCTGATAGACTGTCAATAAAATCATGATAATGATACCACCTGCCTTAGTCTGGGTGCCTGACTCCCTGTCATTTCTCCTGCCTCCTCCTTTCCTCCTTGCCTCACCAGGTAGCAGGTCTCTGCTAGTCAGGCAGAGCAGAGCAGAGCAGAGCAGAGCAGCCAGGCAGTTACCTTGCTCAGGTGCACAGGAACTTCTCTGCTGTTACTCAGGAGAGCATAAAGCAGCCTTGCTGGCTGGGCACTTCCATCCCTCTGGTGACTGCCCTCCCTCCTGATGGGGCTGGTGGGGATGGTGGTATGGAAGAGGGGAGGAAGGCAGAGCTGATGTGTGGGTCAGGACTCCTAGCAACTTACACAGCAATGGTGGGAGGATGCTTTTGGAGGTTGCAGCTGTGGGCTGGGGAGGGTGCAAAGGAGGGGAAGAGGCTGGGGAGGCTGTGAAGGAGGGGAAGAGGCTGGGGAGGCTGTGAAGGAGGGGAAGAGGCTGGGGAGAGGAGCACTAGATTTTGAGGCTGCTCCCCAGCTGAGTTGGTCTTACCTCTCCACATTTCTTCCCTCTGTCTTCAGCTGAAACATTCTGATGTATCACCCCCATAAGAACTGAAATGTTTCTTTTACCAAAATTCATTTTAGCAAGCAAAGTGTGATTTTTTTTTTTAATTTAAGTAAAACAAATGACAAAGCTGAAAGTGGCCTGCTTAATCATGACTAAAAGGCATTACCCCTGGATGGATGGCTGACAGCCTGTGTGAAAGAAGTTTAATGGTTCTGCTTGGGTTATAAAAGACAAATGTTCACCTCAGACCACCACTCAAGCACACAGCATAAATTAGCATTATCTTTGTAAATATCATCATTACTTTTCATTATTGCATTTACATTTTTTCTGTCTCTTGGAAAAGTGAGAAAGATGGGATGAAACCCAAACCTGTTTTATTTTTTTCCACCATGTCTTTTAGTAAAAGCACAATTTACCCAAATGAAATCTTATTGCATCTGGTCTAAGAATGCTTATGCCAAAAAGCTGATGAGACTTACATAGGAGCCATGATGTTAAGTCTTAAAATAAAAAAGTCATAAAGGAACAGATTTGTAATTGAAAGCAGGCTGCTAATAACAGCAATTTCAAATGAATGTTTGCTATTGCACTAAGTGGTAAAATAATGATTTTTCTTTGCATATAGATTATAAATTTGATAGGTTTGCTCATTTAATGGTGATTCTGCAGATTCAGCAGTGGTGAATTCATATTTCACCCTGTGTCATTCCATAAGATGTGGTCACTGCACACAGGTCTAAAGAGTTAAGAGGAAAACATGCAGAAGATAAAGCAGTTAAAGTTGTGTTCAGCCTACACAGAGCAAAATAAAATAAAACCTTAATATGCCTCACTATATTTTACCTTCACTCTGCTGCCTGGAACAATTTAACCAGATGCTCTGCTGATTACCTTTACCATCATATCATGAATTTTACTCTGCTATGCATTGTGGATGTTCAAGACTTCCTAAATCTTCAGAGTAAAGATTGGATCAGAGTCTGTGCAGTGCAGATTTAAGGTCCTTTACCAGGAGTTCTGATTAGCTTTCCTCAGATGCTCATTCACTTCTGTGAGGTGTGGACTTCAATTCCATCACCATAAAGCTCAGCTTAGCTTGCTTGTGCAGAGGCAGCCATCTCCTGAGGTTTCTCTCACAACTGCTGGAAACCAATTTTCCTCACTCTCTCCAGCTCCTCAGCTCTACCTGGCAAACTGGCTGCTTCCTATCACTGGATGCCTTTTGTTTATTGCAGTTGATTTTATTTTTAATACAGCTTGTTCATGAGAATAAAATATTAAGTGCCCTTGGCCCACTTTGTCTGGGTGGGTGGGGGTTTTTTGATTCTTTATGTGCTCCCACAATGCACAGGAAACAAAGAATTCTGACTTTGACTAGCAAAGACATGCAAATTCAGAGAACTTCAAACCTTTCCGCACAACACACCTCAGGAAGGAGCAAGCCAAAATCATTTAGGAAAAATCACACCTGAGAAAGGGCCTTGAATTTTTTAGGAGCTTTCTCCAGTTCTCTTCCACCAGTCATGGCTTGTTCTCTAATCACTGATATGTTCACACCCCTGGGGAGAAGCCAGCCCTGGGGACAGTGCACACAGTGAAAACCTTTGGACTGATTTGATTATCCTTGTACTACAGAATCACAGGATCATTAAGGTTGGAAGAGACCTCTAAGATCATCAAGTCCAACCATCAACCTGTCTCCCCCATGCCACTAAACCATCTCCCTAAGTACCACATCTAGATGGTTTTTGAACCCCTCCAGGAATGGTGACTCCACCACTACCCTGGGCAGCCTGGGCCAATGCCTAACTACTCTTGCTGGGGAGAAATTTTTCCTGATAGCCAATCTAAACCTCCCCTGGTGCAGCTTGAGGCCATTTCATCTTAGCCTGCCACTGGAAACCCAGGAGAAGAGACCAAACCTCACCTGGTTCCAAACTCCTTTCAGGTAGCTGTAGAGGGAGATAAGGTCTCCCCTGAGCCACCTCTTCTCCAGACTAAACAACCCCAGTTCCCTCAGCTGCTCCTCACAACACTTGTTCTCCAGACCCTTCACCAGCCTCCCTGCCCTTCTCTGAACATGCTTCAGTGAAACTGGACACTGAAATGTCCACCAATCAACCTGTGTTAATCCACATATTTGAACATATTTTCTACTTATTTCCTGACTAGGGTTAGTACCAGCACAGAAAGCTTCAAATTTCAGCATGTCTCTACCCACCTCCTTTCCTTGTGCTTGAAGTTGGTTCATTTCAGCAGTGTGTGGGACAGGATCTGAACCAGCTGAAGGAGGGTAGACAATCTGGGAAGGGGGAAAGATTAGCACAGATATAGCAAAAGACAGAATATGATAATTCCAAGTGACAAAAATGGGCATGAAGTTACACTGCTCCAACTTTGAAACATTTGACACAAATGTTAAAAGGAGATATTTCCATAGCATCTGCATTTAGGAGAGTTATCTCCATGAATATTTCCACCCTTATTTAGTATATTTTTCATAGTAGAATGACATTATTCCCCTTGGGCCCTCAGTTTTTAATGCTGCATTGAAGGTAGAAGTAAAAGACTAAGAATCCCCTTAACAGACATAACTTTGCACAGAGCTGGCAAGAAACAAAGCAACAGCAAACAAACATGGGGGCAAGTTTAGACACATTTTTAGTATTTTTTGGTAATTAATGTAATGTTTGTGTAAAAGACTTTCTGGATTCAGTCTGTCAAACAGTCTTAGCTAGAAAAATAAAATCTTAAACATGGGAAAATCAAGCAGTTCACTGGAGCAGAGAACTGGAAGAGACATCTTTGGTCACTAAGCCTTACCCTGCTATAGCAGGGATGGTTATTGTCATGTAATTCCATCTCACACATTTATCAAGTTCCCTATTGTAAATGTTCAGGTAAATGTTCACAACTTCAGGCAAAAGGCTGCTTTAGAAGCTCTTCAACTGTTACAATCTGCTTCTAATATCCAATAGGCTTTTAGAAGGTTTTTGACTGTTGCAGTCTGCTTCCAATATTCAAGATAGATTTATTCCTTTTGTATACATTTATGTATTTTTGTGACAACATTGTTCTTTGGGTGAAATTGCCTTTTTTTCTTGCCTGGCATGTACCCCCTTGATGTTTTTACAGGGAACAATTAGCTTCTCTTTCAGCCTGTGTTTTCCTAGACTGCAGAAGTGATGTTTTTGCGTGGCCCCAAAGCCAGACAGGTTCTTGTTTCCCTTCCTGCCCCATAACCTTTCTATGCCCTTCTCCCAGGTGGCAGATGCCCCTCCTGGACACAGGGACCAAAAGCTATTTGCTGGAACAGGAGGAGAATCCCTTGTAGTGCTGCTGACACTACTGTGCCTCCCTGGGAGCCCCCATCCATGTGTGGATTACAGCTACAATTGCCATCAGTCTGCCAGTTTGGAGTGAGGGAGTGACCAACAAGAACTTCTCAGTCTTCTCTCTTCCCAACACTCTTTCTAGCTGATGAGCAAAATGACCTCCAGGTACACAGCTCTGCACTTCAGGTGTGGTTCTGTTCTTCTAGCTCTTTCTGCTTTTATGATCACAGAATCATTAAGGTTGGAAGAAACCTTTAAGATCATCAAGTGCAACCATCAACTTATCACCATCATGCCATTAAATGACATCCCTAATGTCTGCATGATCATTTTTGTGACCAGTGATTGTATTTTTCTTTTAGCACAGTCCTACTTTTTGCACCACAGTTTCAAAAGGAAGCTCCCAAACAAAGGCTAGGTCCTAGTCACCTTGTAACCTCACACCCTTCCAACAGGTAACCTCATTCCAGGACTGAATCTCCCTCTCCCACGTAAGCAGTTGGCATCTCCCTCTAGTTAGTTTCTTACCCACATTATACTTTTTTGAACTAATTCCCATCTTCTTCAGCTTAACTAATAATTTCCCACGTGGCACCTGATTACCTACTTTCCAGAAGCCCCTAGAGATGAGACCTACTGTGTTTCTTTAGTCCAGAAAATCTCTTCTCTCAGGGAGGAAAGCTACCCAGTGCCCCTGCCAGAGCCAGCCTTTGGTAAACACATACTGCACCCTGCCCCAGCTTCCCTTTGCCTTTGCCCTAGAGGAGTGCAGTCTGTTGAGGTGATAGTGAAATTGGGCACGTAGGTGCTGCAAGCACCTTCTCCCCTTTCTTGGAGTGGGTAAGGTAGGCACTGTATTTGCCTTTCCCCTGTTATAAGGCAGAGGAAGGTGTAAGTTAACATTTCCCTTGGCAGATGGTGTGAGCAAGGAGCACACCAGCAGCTACCTTCTCTCAGCTGATGCAGAGGAACTTCTTCACAAGAACTACTTTACCTAGTACAGTTTTCTTCCATTAGTCCTGGGAAGTGCTTTAAAACACAAGACCTGCTGGATGAACCAGCCAAGAGCAAACCCTTCTGGAAAGTGTAGAAAGAGAGCTTTGGCTGAAGTGTGTGCTTTGTTATTTATTATTTGGGCTACTAATAAAGGCAAACCCTCAGAAGGGGTAAGTTTGACCTTATAGTGTCATGTTGAATATATCTGAGGCAGTGTGGAAACACCACCTGCTCACACATAGAAATTCAAAGCCAGTCTGTCCTAAATCATGCCACTGTGTTCAGTTATTGCATATATATACCCCAGCACAGCATGATCTTATGTATTCTATATATTGCAATTAGACAAAATGGTGTGACTTAGGAATGAAGTGGCAGCTTTAATTGCTCTTTTCATTTGTTACAAAGCTGTAACTTCAGAACTGAGGGGAACTTTAACTCTGGCAAGCCAGTTCAGGCAGAAAGGAGAGAAAGTGGAAAGGACCAAGGTGCCTCCTTACTCATGCACACTGGTGGCTTTCAGTCTTCCTGTGGAAGGGGTGCTGGTGGGGAAGGGTCTCAGTGGGGAGAGACCACCCACCCCACAGCCTGCCAACAGGACCTGCAGCTTCCTCATGCTGACCAACCAGATGGAGAGCTTACTGTTAGCAAAACCAAAGCAAGTACAGGGCTGGGAAGACTCCTGTTCCAGACCCTCATCTTTGGGAGGCACTGAGTGATGATGAATGTGTCTGAAAATCAAAGTCTTTTGCAACAGTTTCCTCCATCCAGGATAAAAAACATGGGTGCAAATTTCAGGCAGTGGCAGGAGGGAGCCCAAGAAAAGAGATGAACCTGGAGGCAAAGGAGAGGTTTAGTTAGCCATAGAGAGACAAGTGGCTCAAGGACAGACTCATAAACAGCCTTGTGGCTGCTGTGTTCAGCTTCTGGTCTCATCTCTGGAGCAATGCAGCCTTGAAGTACTTTGTTTCTTGAGGGTCTGTGGCTAAGTCACTGCTAGGCATTTGGACTTGTCTGGCTGCTTACCCTGACTGAAGTTTGCTTGTCTAAAGGCAGAGTTGAGGCCCCAGGACGTGGCCTCCTGTTAATATGGTGACTGATACTGGAGCTGTGTTTTCCCACAGAGTCCCTCACAGTGAGCATGTTTCTAAGAGCTCTGCATAAAATGTAAACAAGGTAGAAAAGTCAAGTCTGTAATGAGCATTTTCTCTGCAGAAATGATGCTCATGCAGTGCTGAAACCCTTCACTCATTGGAGCTGCTCTCACTCAGTGACATGTACCCTTCCTGCAGCACAGCTTCCATAAATCCAGAGCAGTGCCACAGCACATGCACATCAGACACTGGCTGCAATTGAATCTGAATGTTGTCATTTAACAAAGAGGAGAAGAAGCTTTAGATGAAAAAAAAGAATGATTTAATGGGATTAGAAAGAGCTGCAGATACTCTTTGTGATTTTCATGGTTGCACACTGTGTCAAGAGTTTGGTAATTTATAAAACTTCTTGATAGAAATATATGAATATAGCAGTCAAAGTAATAATTAATTCCCTGGAGAAAATGCTCATTAAAAAAAAAAAAACCTGTAACAAAAAAGAAAATTCTAAGAAGCTAGGAGATCACAATGTAAGCCAGCTGCCAATTAAGCCTTCATGGGGTTGAGAAAGGGAAATGAAGGCAACAATATAGGTTTCTGACTGGGGATTTGAACTTGAAGATAACCTCTGAATTGCAATGTTTCACTCCCTCAAAGCTCTGCTGAAATACAACCTAGCTGATTATGCCATAATACTGTACATTTATGCTCACATCTAAGGAATTATTCTATTACTCATAAATGCAGTTAGTTATGAATGGTAGAGGAGAGTGTCTTTTTCAGAAGTGAGTCTGGAAGGAAATACAGACAAAAATATTGGGGTTTCTATTGCTATTTTATATCCCAAGAATGCCACTCTGACTTTTTGCTGTCAGTACAGGTGTAACTGTAAACACAGGTGTACCTTTTCTGCACTGGGATGTCATCCCTGATACTTTGCCTATGCACCATTGATCATCTGTGGAACAGACAAGGAAGGTGTAATACAAAAGATAAATGCATAGGTAGACAACACACTGTCAATTCCTGGGTGGTTACCAAAAAAAATACCCAAGGGCATTCTGTGATTCTGGGAGCTGAGTACCCTGCAGAACCTGTGCCAGGCAGGGCAGAACTGCTGTCAAAGATTAACTGGCTAAGAAATATCCTGAGCTATTTAAAAGCATTCACTAGTAGTCACTGCATGTGGCCAAACAACAGCCACTCTGCCTGTAGAGAGCAGAAGTCTCCATGACACAGCCCAGAAGGTTCCTGTATCCCCCAGAGTATGTGGGTCAGCTCTGGCCCCCATGTCCATCACTGCAATTTGTCCTGCTGCTGAGTACAGGGAAAATTCCATGAGATGAGGGAGGCTGTGCTAACAGTGGTGTGTTTGGAGAAGCCCTCTAAAGTCCAGGTGGTTTAGATTTTCTGTGTATTTGTCAAAAATTAAGTCAAATAGTCCTTTTCTTTCCAAGAAAATGAAATTTTTCACAGATGCTTTGCAGACATAGGCTAATATAACTTAAGAGCCTTCTTACAATAGAATCCAGTTTTGCAGTGCTCACTCACCTTGAATACCTCTTCCCAGATGTTCTCCTGATGTTTAATGGCTGTGACTCACAAGCCCTGGGGAATCACATTGGGGTGAGAGGGAAGGTTCCCTCCATCTCCCCTGCCCCTCTCCCCACCTGGAGGGTACCTCAGAAACTGGCTGTGTCCATCCTTCCTCAGCTGTTGCAGTTCACCATCCAATTTACTCATTTCTATTGCTGTTATTGAAATCCACCCTCAGGTTCTGGGGTGTGCCTTGTGATGTAGCAGAGATGGGTAAGGGGCTGACTGGGTGGCAGAGCTGTGCTTCTGCTGTCACTGACAGTACAAATTGAAGTTAAAAGAAGCAGAGCAGTGTGGAAGTGGTCTGGGCACAGTGAGAACCAGTGGCCCTTGGCTGTTAAGTATGTGTGTGTGAAAATGCACCAAATCAAACACTGAGGATACTCTGCCAACAGCTCAGACACTTTCCTGTCACAGGGCAGAAACCCACAGCTTCAGTTGGCCAAGTGCAGCAGAAAAATGTTTCCCATTCATTTATTTTTAACTTTGCTACCAACTTTGGGAGCAAAATCAGTATCACCAGTGGAATCATCTGGATACTGCTGCAGATAAAACCTTAGTTAGCTTGTACAGGTGACTGTAAGGCCAACACACTTCCTTCCCCAGAAGCTCTTAAGCCTGAAGAAGACCCTGAGGCACAATGGTGTGTGCTCTGTCCTACTATCTGATGCACACACAAGACACAGGGATGTTCCCCAGTGTGCTGACTTTGGGCATGTCATGTCAGTCAAAAGATTCTAATAATTAAGTGTCAGGATCTGATGTTTTACTTATGGATGACTTTCCCATTTTTGAGGATGACTTTCCCATTCTTTGGTACATGGCCACATAGCAATTGGCTACATTTTTTGTCCATCTTTATTTATCCTTTACATGGAATTATTTTCCCCCTTCAAAAGTAGAGCACAATTTATGACAAGGAGAGCTGAGTATGTTACACAGTAATAAAGGTAAGCACTAACAGAATAAAGCTGTCTAAGGGGTGCTATAAATGTATCTCATTAATCTGTATGCAAAATATAGTTTGGACTCTACTCAGTGCATTGCAGGTGAAGGCTGTGTGGGAGCCAGAAATGATGCTGTGCTTCCTGGGTCCCTGAAGATACTTTGGCCTCGTCCTGGACTCAGTCCTGAGTCCAGGACCAGGCCAAAGTATCTTCATTACAATCATTGCAGAGCACAGTGGCTCCACTTTGCACCACAGATGGATGGCAGTTGGTGCAGAAGCAACATCACTAGCTTCAAGGAAGAGAGAACTAGAGGTTGCAGCCATTTTGCTGCATCTCAGCAGTGTGAAAAGGCTGCCTCTTAGTAGATGATCAAGCTCTTGATGTCTTGCTTCCTTCCTCACAGCTCAACATTTTGCTGTTCCAGGCACCCATTCAAGGTGCAGCACACTTGGCTATCGAGGGTGCAACACAGAACCACAGAATCAGTAAGGTTGGAAGAGACCTCTAAGACCATCAAGTCCAACCATCAAACCTATCACCACCATGCCACTTGACCATGTCCCTAAGTACCACATCTATACATTTTTTAAACACCTCCAGGGACCATCAAGGGGACACAGCCTTTTTGTTAGTTACTAGGGTTAGAGTCACTGAGGCAATGCTACCATTAGTATACAATACTTCTTAGATGTATACTAGTATTAAAAGTATCACATTATGTTAAATACACCCAAAAATATTCAGGATTCCCATTTCTCCTCTGTGGAACTTTGTGGTTGACTCAGAGCCCAAACCATTTCTGAATACTCTGGATTATCTCAGTCACATCCCTTGGAGGTATACCCACACCAGCAATGCTCACATTCTGCTTGAGATCACACTGTGCAGAGGTGAAGATGGCAGAGATAGGATCCTTCTGCTACTGTTCTCATTTTTCCTCCAAAAAAGTCAAGCTGGCTTTTTTCCCAAGGACAAAAAAAGGGTGAAATGCTAATCCTTATTTATCTTAGGAACTGTTAATTTTGCTGTGAATGTAAACCACACAGCCCCACACATGCAGTTTGGTCTCAGTCCCACAGAGGAACAGTGGCTAAGCAGAGTCACTTGAAAGCCAGCTGAAAGTACCTACTGAGTTTGCTGAGGATTCCCCAGAGGCCACCTTAGCAGTTCTGCTCTTACAGCTCAAGGAGAATTGGTCATTCCACAGCTCCAGTGTCGTTCTCCCCTCTCCCCAGACGAGGATGCCTAAGGGTGACTTATGGTTGCTGCTTCCTAACTGGAGCAACAGCATTTGTTTTTGTTAGCCCTTAGCACATGCATCAAGCAGCTCCCAAACCCAGCCATGATATTGTGGAGCAGGTTTTCTGACACATGCACGCAAACATATGGACAAACAGACATACCTAAAGGCCTGCAAGTGGTAGGAACTTCTGTATTCACACTGAGGGGTGAGGCTACTGTGCACGTGGATGTGCCCAGGGTACCAAAATACAGCTTTTGTCCTGATAAAGGAAGAGGTGTCACTGCTTTGCTGAAGTCTCAAAATCAAATTCGGTGGCACTAAAATGTTGGCTTAAAAAGAAGAGTAGTAGCACAGGTTCCAGTGTTGAATGCTCTGCTAGAGTTCCCAATCTGGAAATGCTAAATCACAGCCAAACATGTGTCTTGTGAGAAGCTTTCCACCCTGTGGAGAGGCATAACTCATGCCAGAAAGTGCCATAACCCAGTTCTTACTGTAGAGAAGTTATTTTTATTTGGTTCTTTTCTCCTCCAACCTAGACATCTGAAAACAAAATAATGAAATAAATACATCCAAATGTATGTTGTGTTTTTGTGAAGATGTTAGTGGCTTATTCTAATTATGCTCAGGTTGTTGTACCAATATTTGAGAAGGAAATCCCTAGGTCTTAAATATTGGCCATAAAAACCCCATCACACAGATGTACCACTGAGACACTCAACTGTGGAGCAAACTGCTGCAAAAGACAAGACACAGCTCCAATGATTTTTCCTTGAGTGCAGGACTTTGCATTTCCCCCTCAACAGAGGTGCAACTTCAGGTACAATCTCAGAGAGGCACAACACCTCCTGCCATGCTGCTAGGAGAGGTTCAGTTGTCTTCATGGCTCATACAGAACAAGTCAGAGTCACACACTCTGATTAATGGCAAACTCAGGGACAGGCAAGTTAGGCTGATTTTAGTTTGTGAATTACTGTGACATTAGAACTTTAGGGAGCATGAAGGTAAATATGGCATTGGTCTCATGTTGTAAATGTACTCCAGTATTTGGAATACTTCTGAAAGAAAATATATAGCTGAAGAGTTCAAAATAAGAAGGACTGGATGAGCAGCAGCAAAATAAGCAATGGCTAAGCAGCAGGCTGACAAATCTGAGCTAAAGGAGAGGAGAAGAGCAGGAATGGCAGTCATCTGGAGGTGTTTCTTCTGGGGAATTCTCTCCAGTCATCGCCTAGTCATGAGACAAGGGTTTGCCATAATTACAAACCCAGCTATTGTGGCTGGGCATGGCCCAGGGAGAAGGGCACTGGAAACAGTGGTTAAAAATAAAGAAAAAGAAAAAAAAGTGCTGAGAGACAAAGAGAAGGAAATTTGTTCATAAAAAATACTGGGAAAGCAGCTCTTTCAGGATCAGGAAAAGCAGCTCCGGGAACATAAATTATGTGCCAGTTCCCGTGTTATCAGAATCAGGGTGCCTAAAATATAGCTTTATTAAAGGAAAATCTGACTAAACACAACAGACACTGACAAAATTCCCCAGTGTAAAATCCCTAACACCTTGTTTCTGGCAAAGATCCTGCCCAGAGCCCTGAATGGGAACATAACTGGTTCTGCACCATGGGGCTTCCTCCTCTTTGTCAGCTAGGGAGAAAGCTCCCTCCTGTAGTGACCCCCCCACCCCCTAGAGACAGCACCTTTCAGGTTATCCAGTCACCTTGCTTCACACCTGCTTATGAAAGGGAAGTGACAAATTCTCAGGCCACCAGACCTGGGATGTCCCAGGTTACCAAGCCTTACTCATAGAATCATAGAATCACTATGGTTGGAAAAGACCTCTGAGATCATCAAGTCCAACCATCCACCCAACACTGCCAGGCTCACCACTAAACCATGGTCCCAAGCAATACACCTCCATGGTTTTTTGACTCTTCCAGGGATGGTGATTCCACCACCTCCCTGGGCAGCCTGTGCCAATGCCTGATGACCCACCTCACAGGGTACGCAGACACAGAGCCCAGACTCTGCCTATGACCTCTACCTATACCTCAAAGGGACCTCAAGGAAGCAATAAGGCATTGCTCCTGGTGACCTGGCTGGCAGCTGAGGGAAGGTACCATGCTGCTTTGCTGTCTTTCAGTGGCTCACAGGCACCACAGAGCCACAGTAAGGTGAGAGAGTTCCTCTTCTGCAGCCATGTCCATTCACTCCACCACTGGTCACCATCTCCATCACTGACTTCACCTAACCAGCCCCTCACCTTGTCCTCTGGTGTTATCTCCCTTCTCCCAGGCTCCATTTCCATAATGTATACCCCTGTATTCCCTTCCTTCATCTGTCCCACCTCCCCCTACCCTCTGAGGACCTAGTACACTGCTCAGCAGAGATCCCAATGGATCTGAAGCTCTCCTGCCCTGGTAGGAAAGCTCACCCATGGCCGCTTAGATCACTACCCACTGCTCCAGGCCCCACCTCAACCACCTATTCACTTGACTGCCTTATTTCTCACTTATCCCTGGTATCACTCCTCCAAGCTTGGATTGTTCTTACAAACATCTGGAGGATATAGGAAACCACCCATGGGAACACCAGAACCTGGTAGCTCAGTGCAAAAAGAATGGCAGCCTCCATTCCTTAAGTCTTTGAGCAATGAAAGGGGGAGAGAAGAAAACCCAACCAAATCCAAACCAAATCATCCAGCTGTGCCCCATTCCTAATGGCTAACAGGCAATTGGTATTAGTTGCCAGGACACACTTTATGGATCTTTAGGATGTTTTCCATTTCCAAGAAGCCTAAGTGCAGCATGGGAAGCAGAATGGCAGCTCAGCTAGGGTGAAATAGGGAATGCCAGCAGTTGCATCTAGCTACACACTGCTGCTCTGGGACAAGTAAATAATACATGTAGATTGATAGACTGGTGAATTGGCTGGGTGAGATGATGCTAAGGTTGTGAACCCCAGATGCAAAGCAGTCCTGGGTCTTCACTCTGTCAGGATTCCTCAGTGATGGACTATCTTCCTTCGTGCCCTTGCTCACACATTGCAGGTGCTGAGTCAGTTAAATGATTGTCATGAAGTAGTCTTTGTTCTGCACTGGATTATGACAGGATATGTCACTGCAAAGGTCAGCAAGCACAGAGAACATCCCCAGACTGTGTGTAGAGTCCCAGTAGTAACAATTCCTGGGCCGACCAGCCCAAACTCATACGACAATACACAAGATTAATTCCTTAGAACAAACTTGCCCTCTCATTAGAAATACCTCATCTAACCCTCCCACACATACCTTCCCTTCTGCCTGCTGTGTTTGAGGCTACCTGGACCACCACCACAGTGATGAAGCACTGATCAGCAGGGCAGCAAGCATCACAGACTCAAAGCCAAGCACGAGCCTCGTGCTGACCAAACACTGCAAAGTACAGAGTGGCAGCTGGGACAGTGTTAGAAGGCTGATATGGATGAAATGGAGATGGCTCTGCAGATCATTAGCATCATGTATTCACAAAGGTAGGGGATTAAATATACTTCCTGGGAGAGACTGTGCCACCTCACTTGTAGCGAGTATTGGCTAGCATGTAAGAGTGGTGTAGTGGTGCCTGTCTGGGTTATTAGTGGAAGAGCTGGATCCCCAGGTTTCATGGCTTTGCACTTCAGGTAATAACAGTAACACCCAGTTACATGCTGAAGGTGTGAACCTGCATGTGTGACACTAGTTACATGAAGCTCCACGTGTGCAACATAACATTACTGGGTTTGTACTGCACAGCCAGAAAGCAGAATGCCTAAAGAGCCTCTGCTCTTTCCTCTTGGCTGTGTAACTGCTCCATTGCTCTGTGGGAGCTGCAACAGTTGCTGCTGGTTGGTATTTACTCTTCCTGGCTCCATCCTCCTCAAGGTGGAAGAACAAAAGAGCCTCAGCTTGGTTTGCTGTTTTCCTCCCTTCTGTTTAATTCTTTGCCAAGGCAGAAATA
The DNA here is from genome assembly GCA_013399015.1 of Galbula dea. NCBI lineage: Eukaryota > Metazoa > Chordata > Aves > Piciformes > Galbulidae > Galbula > Galbula dea. The sequence goes on from VWZX01007597.1 coordinate 639,112, forward strand.
ACTATCTGGTGAGATGAAGCCAGGTCTCTTTCCCCTTTCTTTTCCTACTGCTTTGCTTATGTCTTAACCCTCACATATCTTCCATAAAAGGTCGCCCTTGCCTCACCTACACCTATTCCTCTGGACACTCAGAGGCAACTGCAGCTCCTGCTCTGGTGGGTCTCCTACCCAGCAGCTTTAGCCTAAAGCTTAACATTCTGCCTTCCCTTTCACAGAATGGTTTTCATGGCATGAAGAGACATTCCTTCAGAAACGTGTCTCTTTTAAGCTTCTTTCTCTCCCTGAGCACAATTCCACCATTAATGTCAATGGTACCAAAGAGTCACTAATTGTTTGCAGCCAGTTCCAAAGTTGACAAAGTTTACCTTCATAAAATCTCAGACTTGAGAGAGAGCCTCAGTCAAAGGTGAGCTGCAAACTCACCACCTACAATGAGAAAACTTGGTTTACCACTTGGTGTAAATGATCTTCAGAGACATATGGATTAAAAGCTAATGAAACAAATGGGGAACTGACCTGAAAATACATCCTCAAACCTGAGCTTGCTAGCTAAAAGATACTCATAGATTTATATTTTATTCTCACTGGATTCTTTAAAGTTTGCCATTATTGAAATTAGGATGAACTCCATTTGGATTTGGTTTTGACTGGTTCTTATTTCTGAGGTAATTGTATGAAAAAAATACTGCACCATACAGATATATTTGTCCTGCAGCTACAGAGCTGAGGAAACCAGCACATGAATTCTCTCCTTTATACACCTTGATATTATCAACATCACACAGGGATAGGGACTGGGAGCTGTTGCACCTGTGCTTGCTGATATATTTTAGGGGAAAATCCTGTTTTAAGTTCCAACCTATATCACTCCAGATAAATACTGGACCAAAATCATACTGAATTAATTTGGGAACATTTCTGATGCCATTGTAAAGCTATAGCTGCTGCTGAGGCTAGAAAATATATGGATATTTGCACATTTGTGCATATTTGTCTGTATTTTCTGATTATCCCTGGCCTTGTTTTGAAGCTCTGCTATTCCCCAGCTTTTGAGCTGTGCTAGGATTTTGGTAGAGGAAGGTGTCTGGGTGTTAGGAATGTGCTTTTTCCTGTTTTTATAGGAACTGGGGTCAATGGCTGTGGATGAAGGGAGGGAAGCCGACCAGATTTTTGAGTCAGGGCCTGGCCAAGCAAGGAAAGCAGAGCTATGAGTCAGAGGGGAGGAGCCTGGGGCTGCCTGGACTCAGTGGGTTAGGCACCAGGAAGGTCCTAGGAGATGTTAAGCCACGTGGCAAATCTCCATCATCAGAGCTGGGAAGGATTTTGGGTGTCCATGACATGGACCCAAGTGCTTCAGGGCTAGTGCTTGGTAGAGCTACCCTCTCCTGCTGTACACCTTGCTATGCTCTTTCACCACAGGGTTTCCTACTGCATCCTCCACCATGGCCCTGCCTCATTCACTGCCCAGAGTGGATGTTATAAATCTGCTTCTTCCTCATTATTCAGTGTAATGGTCCTACATCCTATTTACTGCTCACTATTCAAACCCTGTTCCAGAGATAGAATAATTAATTTCCTCATGGGCTGTTCCTCATGGGCACTCATCATTACAACACTTCATAAATAGTAATTTATTCATTTTCACAACATTCTTGGGAGAGGAAGGTTGGTGTTAATCTAGTTTTCAAAAGGGGAACTGAGGCAACCAGACTTTAACTAAGGCCAGGACTCACCTGAATTAGAGATGGCCAAGCTAAGTCACCGTGTGCTGGCTTGTCAGAGCCCCAGCATGGCACAGCCATGTTCTTGATCAGTGCACAGTTCAGCTGTAGCTGGGAATGGCATTTGGCTGCTGAAGTGTCAACTCAACATACCCAGTGACCATAAAGGAAGAGCCTGGTCTTGGTGTTCTCGTAGTATTACAGATGGGGAAAAGGCAAGGACAGACTTGTCTGTGTAGGACAACATTCAAATATCTCAGCTAGGAAGACTTCCTTCCTCTTCCTGCCTGCTTCTTCCTAATCCTCCAGCCCTGCAGCACATGATGTGATGACCTTTCTCTGCTACTTTTCCTAACTGACCATCAGACAAGTCCATCCACATCATATTGAAGATAAAAACAAGGGGAGGGGAAATTTGGGCTACATAAGTAATTTGAATTATTCCCACACCTTGAAAGACTTGTCATGTGCTAGCTATCTTCTCAAACTTTGTGTGTGCCTGCTATGCTATATTTTTCTGGGAAAAGTCAATCTGCAAAGCCTACAGAAGTCATGGTGGATCAGAAGCAAGACTGAAATCTTCAGACTCACAGTGCTCAGCCACCCAAGCTAGGACAAAAGGTCTAATGCTACCCTGTATACACCCCAGTGTTTAAGGGAACAAGATGCTTTGTGGGTAGTTTCACAGGTGCCTATGGGATGGGATCCATCCCGGGTCCTGAAGACAGGAAGGCAATGACCCCTTCTCTCACCTTCCAAATCTCCAACCTTGGCCCAGATTTTCCCAGTCCCCCCTACCCTGTGCCACCAGTTTCTCACTGGGTTTCTCAGCTGCTGCCTGTTTTTTGCCCACCTCAGTTCAAGTCCTAGTTTCTCATCCCCTTGCTCCTCATCCTGGCTTCAGTTCTCCTCCCATCCCACGAGGCAGTAAGTCACAAAGCTGCTCCTCTGGATCCCTTTCCCAAGCTCCTTGTCCTTCCACACACATGCTTCTGGCCAAGCCAGGGAGACAATCTTTCTTCCACACTCTCAAATCATTGACATTTAGTCTCAGGTTTCTGCCTCCATTTCCCTGCAGCCCTGCACCCCATGCCCAAACACATGCAACCACAGCATTTGGGAGCAGCAAGCAATGGGCAAGTTCTGCTCAGAGCCTGTGTGCTTGGTACAGACAAAGACTTTGGAGGACACTGCTGCCAGGTTCCTGAGAACTATCTACTGCCCTTCAGCAAAAGGCTAAGCATTTGGCCAAAGTCAGCCTGGTGTCACATTCTTGACATCAAGTTAGATCCTCTTCTATGCCAAATGTAGTGTCCATTCTCCAAGGACAGATATCCCAGACTTAATTGGTTAAAGGGTCACAAAGACCTTTTTTAGATGTAGGCAAAATAATATATTGTCTGGAATCTTGTTCTTGGAAATTACTGAAGTATTTTCACTAAATTTTTGGGACAACAAATAAATCAAAGTGAGGCAGATATCCAGCATGGGGAATTTTAGTTGAACACTTAAAGTCTGGCACAGTTATATGCAACTGAAGAAAGGGTTTGATAATGGGAAGTGTCAAGCATTAAGTATAGGTGGCACTTCCAAGCCTGCCTGTAATAGAGATTGGATTAGATGCCTGGTTCTCCTCCCAGGACATTCTGGATTAAACCAACATCACAGTGGACTATGAGGAAGCTCTTATTTTTCTCAGGTTAATACATTTGTATGACATTTTTGTCCTCAAAAGAAAGGAAAAAAAAAATTCCAAGTCATTTATCTAGAAGATTTATTTATTTACTGGTATTGGCAAGGAATGCATTATTTGCTGACAATAAGGAATGGATGATTATGGCAACCAATTTTATGAGAGTCTTATAAAAAGAGAGGCTTAATAATAAAATGTTAACAATTACAATTTAAAAATGAGTCAGCTACAGAGAAAATAAGACAAAGGCAAAAGAGAAAAAGAGAAAAACCTTTCAGAGCAAAATGTTTTATTTCCATTTATTTCCAATGCTTTGCAGATGTGTGTGGGGCAAGTAGGAGGCTAATATATCTCACTTTAGCAGTACTAATTGTTTGCATTATCACAATAATCAAATGCAACCATATTAATCTCTGTGGTTATTAACTTGATTTTTACACATTAAGATTTAGATTTAATCCCCTGGGACCATCTATTAATGCTTTTAAAGTTGAAGGGTTTCAACAGTTTTAAGTTTTTTTCCCCTCTTTTAGCTGCAGGCAGTAAAATTTGAACGTGTGTGGAGTTTTGTATTTTGCATTCCTGTGGGATTTGCAGAGACACTGCTGTCAAGGACCATGAATCATGTTAATACATAGCAACCTCTACAGCTATTAAAATGTCTGCAATAATGTGATTATCTTAGAATGGAAAAACTAATATCATATGTATTACTTAAAGATCAACCTTTGTGTTTTAAGTCATTGGAAAGGGTTGCTTTTGGGAGGGGGGAATGGAAATGCTGGGAGGAGAAACTAAAATACAAAATGGCTAATCAGCTATGAGCAACTTCAGTTTGCTTTACAGAACACATCCTTACTGAGCCTATAGTCAATGAAGCAAAAAAAAAAATGGCCAAAAAAATCAAGATCATTAAGCAGTAAAAGCTATTTTATTTCTGTTTAGTTAAATCCTAGTTACACTGACCTGCTGGAACAGTATCTGGTTTCCTGCTTTCTTGGTCACTAAGTGATGACATCCAAGCAGAAAACTGGGCATGGAGGTGGTTTTATGAGGTGTCAGTGTGGAATGTCCTGCTAGGGCTGAATAACGACATGAACAGCTTAAAACCTCAGTTTTCATGGTGTGTGTATCAAATACGTTGTTTACAACTTATTTAAACAAGAAAACATAGTAGAGTGACCCTGTGAAAGGAGAAAAGAAAGTGTCTTGGATTGTATTACAGCTCTAATCTTTAAAGATTAACTCCAAAGACAGAAACAGTAAGATGCTGGTTTTGATGAGAAAGGATATGGTTCCTCAGATCATGTATCTTTATTGTAGCTGACTGTGCACATCCATATTACATTTCCTTAGTAAATCCTCTCTTGGCTCTCTGCTTTGCTGGGCAGCCCCCAAGTAGCCACCCCTTGATTTCACATCTCAAGAAGGTGCAGAAGTGTGAAAACTTCTACAGCCTCTCTATCTTTTCTGTGTCTGCATTCTTGAACATCCCATGGCCCTTCTCCTCCAGGAAATGCTCTAGCACCTCAGGTTCTTCAGGAATTCAGAGGTTTGTGCTCAGATGGGCCACCACAGAGGGCAAAAAGGTCCCTGTCCCAAACAGCAACTGAAAGACACCATGGGTAAGGTTTAATCATTTTAACAGGGGGGAACTTTTCTAGTGCCAAGTGGTATTTTGTAAGGTGTTAAACAGGTCTGAAACACAGAACTCTGGTCTTACAGGACACAAGTGGCCAACCACAATGTGATGTATTTTACCAGGCACTCAGGACACTGTCACAAAAGAAAGGGGTCTTGTGCCCTTGTCCAAGGTCAGGTGGGTTCCTCAGACAAGCATTGTAGCAACAACAACAATAATAATAGTAATAGTAATAATAATTTTAGATTATGGCATATAGGCACTCCATTAGCATTGTTTCAAATTGCACTTTCTGTTTTGTAAAATCAAAAAGGAAATTTCACAGGGAAAAGAAGTCTCGTGTTCATGCAACATTAATGTTTGGGGAATAACGTGGTGTTTTGCCATGTTAAAAGAATTATTACAAACCCTTCATTGAGAAGCTCTAGAGATCTCATACTTTGGAAAAGAGACTTGATAATTGGATGTGCAGGAGGGGGAGGGAGATGTACAAGGAGGGTGACACTTCTGGTGACAGCAATGAGCCAGTTTTTGTTCTTGTGAAAAAAGACCTTGATCTGGCCAAAAGAGAAGCCTTTGAAAAGCACTGAGAAGCAGGTACAGGTTAGCTACAGGTTAGCTACAGGTTAGCACGGGGCAAGGAACCAGAGCTCAGGGTAGAGTGATTCACTTCTGGGCTCTCTGCTTCCCTAAGCTGAAGGGACAATACCATGAGCTCATGTCCATGCAGGCAAGAAGGTTTGGAGGAGGAAAATCAAATTTTCACATCTCACTTCCTATGAGGACACTCTGGTGGTTCTTTCTGACACTACCTAAGCACCCTAGAAATCTGGAATGCTGGCAGTAGCTATGGGCCAGCTCACATCTTCCAAACCTCCACGTGGAAGTGATCTCCTTTCCCAGGGCTGCAGAAGTTGCAGAGATGTTCACCCCCCACTCCCAGCTTCAGCAGCCCCCTGCCCCAGGAACAATGGGGCCTAGGCGCCAGGGTGAGAGGTCACAGCGTCCCACCGAGCTGCCAGATCTGGGGGCAGATCCCACGGCCTCTCCTGCACTGAGCCAAAAGCAGGTTTGCTCTTGCCCCCTGCAATCCTGGCAGCGTATCTCAGCAAGAGAAGCCTCAGAGGGATTTCTTCCTCAAAACTCACCTTTCACAGCCTTTATTTTTTTTTCCTTTTTTTTCTTCTTTCTTCTCCACGTAGAAAGGGACCAGACTGTATGGAAAATTAACTTGCACTGGTTTAGGGGTCACGTGTGTGAGAGGCTGTGTTTGTGCACAGGGTCATTGCTGGATTTTGCAGCAGTTGCTTTTATCCTTGGAACTGAAGCTGCCAAGGATTTTGTGATACCTGCTTATTTTGTAAAGTTAGAGGCCTGAGCAGAGGAACTGAGAGAGCCTTTTGGCTCCACTGAAATGCTGGAGAGTTGAACTGAGTGACAGACTGAAAAGAAAATAAAGGAAAAAGAAGTAAAAAAACATAAACATGTAAATGTGACATCTGCAACTCCACTTCACAGGTTGTTTTACATGTGTGAAAATAGCTCATTGTCTGGTCAAAGTGAGAACTTCAGGGTTGGAACCAATGGCAGAAATTAAGGGGACTTAAAAGGAAAAGCCTAGCTATAGAAATGAGTTTTAAAGAAGAAGAAGGGGGAAAAAAAGAGGCTATGCCAACATTTTCCTGAATGATAGCAGAGATGTGTGGTAAAGAATAGGTGTTGACAGAAAAGAAACACAACCCTTTAATAAAAGGAGTGGGCAGGCAGACATATGAACTGCTGAAATTTCAGCTTTTCAGAGTCCTGTGGGTAGAAAACACTGGAACACAGGAAAAACAAGGAGAAAAGATCATAGGAAACCTCACCTCCTCCAGTTTGTGATCATTGTAGATGCCATTTCACTGGAGAAAAGAAACAATTATATATATACATTTATATATGAACCACACAGAAAAAAAGAAAATGAGTGGGGAAAAAAAAAGAGGAAAAGACACATCAGTGCTTTGACTTCCTTCTCAGATATCCTCTGCACTGTGTCATAATAAATCTTGCATCTTCTGCTCAGCTGAGGGCTCTGCTGCGACATTCTTCAGCCGCTCTGTTTCGGAGCGCCGTTTGCCATGAATTTGGGGAGCTCTCTCGGCAGCTGCAACCACACTGCTAGGTTTTCCAGCTGTTTCCTGGCAAAGCATGATCCAAACCACAGGTCTGGGGAGTAGGTAGTGGGGAAGCTCTGCTCCGGGTAGCTGTGGCTTCCCGAGTCTGACACAGCCTCCTGATGGTCGCTAATATCGGCAGAGAGAACGTGTGTCGTCTACACGCAAGGCTTCTGATGTGTTTCTATTTCCTGCCTCAGAGACACATTTTGGCTAGAAAACAAGGGAGGCATATGATATTTCTTGCCTTACATCTCAGTTACCCCCAAAGCCTGTTCAGATCAGGTAACTGGGCTGCTAACACTCAGGAAAAGATTCTTCCTTCTTGCTTGTTTGGTCATTGTGCAAACAGGAGTGAAACTGATGATTCTCCTGAAGAATGTGAACTCCATCTGATTCTGTCCTCATGCAGCCTTTCCAAAGGGTGCACATTTCCACAAATGAGGCTTTATTTGTCTTTCTTTTAGCTACTCCTGTCATTGCCTTTATTCTCCAGGGGTCAGGTCATTGTCTTTAGAAATCTGGAAAGATCCTGCTAAGGTGTGTGCAGAGTGGCTTCTTACCAAATGCACAACTTCAGAAATTAAAGCTAATCAAGGCACCTTCTTCCTTCAGGGTAATAAATCAGTTGTGATAATTTCTGTGGGTTTTTTTCTTCTCTTAATTTCACATATGTAAAAATAACAGAGAGAGACAATATCAAACTAAGAAAAAGTATTGCTCAATCATCATTCAGTGGGCCTGAATCTGAGACATCTTAACAGATGAGCCAGAAGTCTCATGTTTTTGACTGTGTAACCTCCTTCAGAGTTGTTGAAGTCTTATTTCCATGTTAAAATTCTCTGTAGAATATCCTTATAAAAAAAAAAAAAAAAAAAAAAAAAAAAAAAGATTTTAAGACAGTTGCCAGAATATTTTCCTGTAATTCAGATTCTTAGGATTAAGTCCTTGATTCTGCAGTAGGATACAGGCTTTGCCTACAAAGCCCAACAAGTAGATGAGGGGCTCAGCAGGGCTACAGACATCCAACTGCATTGTCAACCCTTGCTGGATTAGGGCTTCTGTGAAAACCAAATATGAATTCCCATTTATATTAATTGAAAGTTTTACTTCTATTGCAAGAGGGGAAGAAAGAGAGGTCACATTTGGATGGAGATGTGAGTGCTTCCACATGGTATCATGTGGTACAAGTGGAAAGGAGGTAAATTTCTCTCATCTGGGAGCTTGAACATGACAAAAGACTTGTTCCCATTGTTATTGGTAAGACTGTTCATCTGAATGTGGTAAATGCTACAGAGCATCCTCCAGATGCTTTATGGGAGGTTGTATTTCCCATGTGAGGGCCCAATCCTCCTCCTTGGTGTAACAGTTACTCTCTGGCTTCTCTTGGAGGGAGCAGAATTAGGTTACAATGAAACCTGGGAAAGACGCTCTTTGAGAGAAAAAGATACTTTGAAACACAGAGTTGATCCTGGCATTGTGACAATGTGTTTTAGGAAGGCCACTATAATGCACTGAAATAGTGATGAAGATTAATTTCAGTCCTAAAGAACAATGGGCAATGGACAATACATATCACTGACCAGCTTTGCAATTCACGACCTCTGCTTCTAGATTTCTCCGTGTTAAAAGGAAAAAGAAAACATTTAAGCAAGTGATTCTTCTTTTCAACGTCCCAAGCCCCTGAAATATTGTCTTTATGAATACACTTCAGAGTTCAGCTAAAAGATCATATTGCTTTAAAATGGGCATAGTAAAGCCAAGCATGCCTGAAGGGGAATTTGTAAGCACAGTGATGTTTGCCACAGAGCGGCTAGGTCAGTGGGCGGTAGAGGAGGCACCCATCTTTCTAGGAGCAGTAGGATTTCCTGCTGGTTTTTTCAGTGGTGACCTAGAAGGAGGTTAATGATTCCAAAGAATGACTTTTCCCTTAGGGAAAATTTAATCTTCTGACCTTTTTCTCTATCTGTCCATTCCTTTTAAGTCACAAGCCCCCTTCATTTAGCTTATATCAAGCTGTTTTATTTTCTTCAAAAACATGTTGAAGTGATTGCTTTTGCTTTCATTTAACCCTTGAACTGGATGCATTTCCAAACTAAATCACTGCCCAGAATGCAGTGGTTTTTGTAAGCATTTCTTTCAGATTTCTATATTTGTCTTAAATGTGATTGTCAACCCTCAGAATCACTTTGACAACTGACTAACTTCGAAAATGCATCCCTTTAATGTACTCTTGCAATCATCTCCGAGTTGCTTTAGAAAAGAACATGACAGGAATAAAGCAGCTATTGGATTTTTCTTTCTTTNGAAAAAAAGAGCAAAGCTAAAAAAAAGCCAAAGTAAAAGAAACACTAACCAAAGCAAAAAAAAAAGCAGAGAATAAAAAGCAGAGGAAAAAAGGAAAGTAAAAAAAGCAAAGAGAAAAAAAAGCAAAGAAAAAAGGCAAAGAAAAAAAAAGCAAAGAAGAAATCGAAGAAAAAAAAAAAAGCAAAGAGGAAAAAAAAAA